>PVKM010020445.1:0-23342 GCA_004027735.1 Carollia perspicillata | reverse complement strand
GCATCTGTTAGGTCGGCTACTTCTTGCTCGCTTCAAAGTATTGGCTCTGGGACCCTGAGCTTTTCTTGTGTTTGAGTCCTTTTTGGTCCGGTGGTGCCTGTTGTGTATGAGGGGCGGAGCCGTAGGTGTTCACCAGGGCGGCGCAGCCTAGTCGCCAAGTTGTGACGTTGTCTGTGGGGGCGGGGTCAGAGAGGGAACAATGGCGCCCGTTCACGCTCTCTGGTGTCCCCTCTGCTGCCTCCCACAAGCAAACTGGGCCCCCCTGGCGTTGGTTCCCAGGTGGGAGGGCCTATGCACACTCCAGGACCTTGTGTGTCTCCCCGGCAACCTCTCCTGTGAGGCTGGGAGCCTCTCCCGGCACCTTTTCAATAGGTGTTTTTAGGCTTCATTTCCCGTCGCTGGGGCCCTGGGCTGTGCGGTCCGTCTTACTGCCCGCTCTTGCCTAGTTTATCTGCACGTGAATATGTGTCCACAGTTGGCCAACTGCCCTGTGTGCCTTGCGTGCTCTGCTCGTCTCCTCCCCGCGTCTGGGGTCTGCAAGCTCCACGCCACCTATGGCCGCCCGTCGCTCCCGAGCCTGGCAGCCACCACGTTTTCCTGCCGCTTTCCCTCTCCGCCGGCTGCCGACTCCACCCCTCTTACCGGTCGGGTTGATTGGTTGTCGACTTCCACATTTCAATTTTCTGTGTTCTGGTTGTGTTATTGTTTATAAATATTTGTTGTCCTTAATCTTGGTTGTGAGAGGAGGTACAGTGTTTCCACCTACGCCTCCATCTTGGCCAGAAGTCCCTATATTTTCTAAATTTTTTTTTTTCTGTACAATTGTGTGTATGTGTGAGTGTCAGTGAGTATGTGTGTTCCTATGTCTGAGGGAGGGATAACTATTACCAAACCAGGGGCATATTTCTGGAAATACTAAGCTAGAAACTGGAGATCTTTTGCAGATTCTTGAGCTGAACACTAATAAAACATAAAGTATTGTCTTATGACAGTAATCTGGTCATTTTATACAGAATTAATTTGTGGAAGAAGTGTGGGGTTTTGCTAAGTTTGGAAGAAAGGAAGGCTACATAGGAAGCTATTGATTTACTGCAAGGCTGGCATGAAAATTTCAGAACTAAGGTTTTAACAGTGAGGGTCAATTAACTTGAAAAAATAGTAAAAATATTTTATTATGAATATAATAAGATGTTTCTATTCAAGCCTTTTCCTCTCTCTTAATTGGGTTGTTTGTCTTCCTGGTGTTGAGTTGCATTAGTTCTTTGTATATTTTGCAGATTAAACCCTTATCGGATGTGTCATTGGCTAAAATGTTCTCCCATGCAGTGGGTTACCTATTCCTCTCGCTGATGGTCCCTTTAGCTGTGCAGAAGCTTTTAATTGGATGTAGTTTCATTTGTTTATTTTCTCCTTTGTTTCCAGTGCCTTAGGAGATATGTCAGGAAAAATATTGCTATGTAGGCTATCTGAGATTTTACTGCCTATGCTTTCTTCCATGATTTTTATGGTTTTGTGACTTACATTTAAGTCTTTTTCCATTTTGAGTGTATTTTTGTGTACAGTGCAAGCTGGTGCTCTAAGTTCATTTTTTGCACACACCAGTCCAGTTTTCCCAACACCATCAATTAAAGAGACTGTCTTTGCACCATTCTATGCTGTTGCCACATTTGTCAAATATTAATTGATCATAGAGGTGTGGGTTTATTTCTGGGCTCTCTGTTCTGTTCCATTGATTTATATGCCTGAACAGGCATATAAATGCCTGTATCAGGCATATTATTTCTGTATCAGGCTGTTTTTATTACACTGGCCTTGTAGTGTATTTGGATATCAGAAGTTGTGATACCTCCAGCTTTGTTCTCCTTTCACAAGACTGCTGAGGCTATTCAGGGTCTCTTTTAGTTCCATACAAATTTTTGGAATATTTGTTCTAGTTCTGTGAAATGTGTCACTGGTATTTTAGTAGGAATTGCGTTGAATCTATAGATTGTTTTGGGTAGAATGGACATTTTAACGATGTTAATTCTTCCAATCCATGAATACAGTATATGCTTTCACTTTTTTTGTATCTTCCTCAATTTCTTTATGCAGTGGCCTATAGTTTTCTGAGTACAGGTCTTTTATCTCCTTGGTTAAATTTAATTTTAGGTTATTTTTTATTGTTGAAATAATAAATGGAAATGTTTTCTTAGTTTCTTTCTCTAATAGCTCATTATTGATGTACAAAAATGCCATCTATTTCTTGATATTGATTTTGTATCTTGTTACTTTGCCTAACTCATTTATTAGGTCTATCAGTTTTTTGGTGGAGACTTTCAGGTTTTCTACGTATAGTATCACGTCATCTGCTAATAATGATAGCTTTAATTACTCCTTTCTAATTCAAATTCATTTTAAGGGCCCACAGACATATGAAACAATGCTCAACATCACTAATCATCAGAAAAAGAAATCCTAGTGCACTGTTGATGAGAATGCAGACTGGGGCAACCACTGTGGAAAGCAGTATAAAGTGTCCTCAAAAAATTAAAAATGGAACTCCTTTTTGGCCCAGCAATTCTACTTCTGTAAATATATCTTAAGGATTTCAAAACACCAATACAAAAAAATTATGCACCCGTATGTTCATAGCAGCACTACTTGCAATAGACAAGATTTGTAAATAGACTAAGTGCCCATCAGTATATGAGAGGATAAATAAAGCTGTGGTACATTTACACAATGGAATACTATGTAACAGTAAAAGAGAAGAAACTCTTACATTATGCAACAGCATGGATGGACCTGAAGAATACTATACCAAGTGAATTAAGCCAGTCAGTGAAAGACAAATACCATATGATCTCACTTATATGTGGAATCTAATGAACGTATTCAACTAACGAACAAAATAATAACAGAATCTAAATACATGGAAAAGACTATTGTGGGGGGATGGGATGAAAGATTGTGAATAGATTAATCAAAGAACATGTATGCAAAACCCATGGACACAGACAACAATATGGGGATTGACTGAGGGAGATGAGAGGGTGGGGCTGGGTGGCAGTTTGCAAAGGGATAGGAGGTGACAACTGTAATAGTATATACAATAGAAATAAATAAATATAAACAAGAAATATAATAGGGCACTAGAGCTCAAATGGAGCTCTAATCGGAGATCTCTAAATTAGAGATTAGCTAATTCAAAATTTAACATGAAGTATAATAGGTTGTTGTTAGTGGAATAGATTAAAGAAAAATAGGAAACAGTAGAGGAAAAGAAGGGGCCAAAGATGACTAGATTTTGAGTCTGTAAACATAGAAGAATTATGGTGTCACCATCATAAAAGACAATATTAGAAGGTGTGCTTCTTAATGAATTCCACTCAGGACAGAGTAAGTATAAGGGACAGGTCGGGGCACAAGTTGGATGTCCAACCGAGACTTAAAAGTTTGAAATTAGGGTCTGGACAAATAATATCACCCTTAAGAAATATATTTATGATAATTAAAGTTATTAGAAGACATTCTTTTTCCCAGAAAAAAATAAAATTAGATGCATAAAAATTAAAATTGCATAGCAAGCCCTCATTTCTTCTAATTTCCTTCCTTTTATTTATATATTAATTATATAGTTAAAATATTGCCTTTTAACATGCATACAAGAAAAAACAATCTAATAATCATATTTAGCTTTCCATAATTATGACAGATATCACTTTGCTTTTATAAAATGGTAACTTTTTGAAATTGCAGAACCATCTGTCCTATTAAAATCAAATCTTTCAAAATCATACTTTGTGCAAGTTTACTGAAAACACAAGATATGATGTATATAACTAAAGGCATGCATAAACTCAGACACTAAACTCAGACTCAGTTCTTAAAGACACCTCTTTTAAATGTTATTAAACTTGTATTATTATATGCCTAGCATTAGGTGTCAGTCTCAGGCTTATTCTCTCCTTATGCCATACTTTCTAGTACCACAGCAACAATTTTTATGATTGCCTTCATGTGAAAAACGATGTCACAAACTTACCTGCTATCATAGAAATTAATGTAGGTCATTTGGTGGACAGAAATGGGTCAGTTGATAATCACTCTTATCGGTCAGTGAAGGAAGAATGGTAAGAATAGTGAAAAACTGAAAATATTGGAAGTTTCCAAAATATTTTGGCAGTACTGTTTATATGATCTAGGGTTTGTTTTTTAACACTATGAGCACCAAATCTGCATTAGACATCAAAATACACAAATTCTACCATGTACATTCACAAAAAAATGTTCATATAAAATAAAATATCAAAAATGTTCTTAATTTACAACCATGCTATAAATTTTTAATAACTACTTATGGTTAATGTGGAGAGAATATATGGGGATGAAAGTTGACCTGGCAATTTAGGAACACTCTCAATAGACTTTTTTTTGGTAGAAATTACACCTAAATATATTAGAGAATGAAAAGGCCCTAGAGCCACTGTAATGGTGTGTCAAATGGACTGGGTTACAGCTCTCAGTTATTCAATCAGAGACTAATCTAGATCTTTCTCTGAAGGTATTTTGTAGGTGTGATTACAGCTCATAACCATTTAAGTTTTAAGTAAAGAAGATTATCCCGGAGAAGCTGGGCAGACCTGATTCAATCAGTCAAAACACCTTAAAACAGAGGCTGTCGTCACCCTGAAGGAAAAATTTTGCCCAGGACAGCAGCTTCAACTTGTGCAAAAGTTCAAGGTTATTTTTCCTGGTAGCCTGTCCTAAAGTTTGTGGGACTTCCTAACCAGCCCCTGCAATCACACAAACCCATGATTTATTCTAAATCTTTTAACATTTATCTTCATTAGCTCTAGTCACCTGGTTGAACCCTGATAGAGAATCCAAGATAACTGTTAAAAAAAGCAAAGTTGAAGGGCTTACATTATTTGATTTTATAAAGTACTATAAAGTTACAATAATTAAAACAAGCGGCATTGGCATACAGATGGAGATCAATGAAGCAGAATCAGGAGCTCAGATATGAAATAATTTTTCACAAAGGTACCAAGGCAATTCAAAGAAAAGAAGAGATTTTCTTTAAACAAACAGTGCTAGGACAATTGGATATCTGTACATTAAAAAAAAATGAGCCCTTCCCTCACACTATAATTAAAATTTACTCTAAATGGATTACAAATTTCAATGTAGAGCTAAGTATAAAGTAGAAAAAAATAAGACAAAATCTTAATGACTTTGGCTTAGGCAGAGTTCTTAGACATGAAACCAAAAACAAAATCTGTAAAACAAAAGAAAATGGTAAATTTAATATTAAAATGAACAACTTTTGCACTTGAAAAGACTCTTTAAATAAAACACAACCAAAAATTAGGAGAAAGTATTTGTAAATCTCACGTACTTCATAAAGGTCTTGTCTCCATATTACACAAAGAACTCCTGAAAGCCATAAAGGAACGTAAACAACCCAGTAAGAAGGGGTAAAATGTGTATAGACATTTCACCAAAAAAGATATAAAAATACCTAATAAGCAAGTGAAAAGGTGCTCAAAAATAGGCATGAAGAAAATGTATATAAGAAGTGCAACATACTAACTAGATACCCACTAGATTGCCTATAATAAAATAAACAGACAATAAGAAGCATCAGTGAGGACGTGGAGAAATGAAGCCTTCCTGTGTTGCTAAAGGGAATGTATAATGAATGGTATAGCCACTCTGAAAAGAAGTTTGGCAGTTTCTTTAAAGTTAAACACAAGTTGCCATATGCCCTAGCATTTCTACTCCTAAGAATTCACCCAAGAGAAATGAAAACATAACTCCACACAAACATTTGTACACAAATATTGAAAACAGCATTATTCATAATAGTGAAAAATGGAAAACCGTTCTAATGTCCATTACCTGGTGACTACAGACAAATGTGGTATATCATAAAATAAAATAATATTCAATTACAAAAGGAATAAAATATTTATTCATGTGTCATTGATGACATCAAAATCATATAAAGTTAAAAATACAAAATATGAGTTACTATATGATTTTGTATACATGAAATGTCCAGGAAAGCAAATTTAGAGAGATAGAAAGCAGATCAGTGGTTTTCTGGGACTGGGGTTGGAGTGCAGTTGACTGCAAATGAGTTCAAATAATTAAAGAAAGAAAGAAAATGTTCTAAAATTCAATTACAGTGATGGCTGCACAACCCTACAATTCAAAAGCATGACTATACACTTCCAATAGGTAAATTTTATGATACATAAATTATACTCCAATAAATTTACAAAGTGATAAATACATCATTGCAGTATATATAAAATTTAAAATATTAAAAGACATACCACTTAATAGTAGACACTTTAAAAATTATTAAGAACCTATGAGGGAAGAATAAACATTAAATTCAAGATCAGATTTCATTAGGGTAGGAAAGGAAGCCAAAGTTGAAGCAGTTTAAATTCCATTTATGTTTTGCCACTTAAAAAAACATAAAATAAATGTAGAAAATAGGAAAGGAAGAAGTAAAATTGTCATTATTTACAGATGACATGATACTAGGTACAGAAAACCCTAAAGATTCCACCAAAAACAAGTGGAAGTGCAAAATGAATTCACTGAAGTAGGAGGATACAAAAATAAATATCCAGAATTCAAATACATTTTTCACATGCCAAAAATAAACTATCAGCAAAAGAAGCTTAGAAAACAATCCCATTCACAGTGGCCTCACAAAGAATACAATACCAAGAAACGAAGTTAACCAAGAGTGTAAAACACCTTTACTCAAAAAATTATAATACACTGAAGAAAGAAACTGAGTAAGATACAAAAAGTGGAAGCATTTACCATATTCGTGATGAGGAAGGATTAACATTAAAATATCCATAGTACCTTAAGCAAGCAATGAATAAATGAATACACAAATAAGTAGAACAAAAAAAAAAATCAGTGTTTCTCCCCTGCCCTCTTTATCTCTCTCTCAATTCAACAATTTAAAAAGAAGAAGAAGAAGAAGAAAATAAAAAGGCCCTGGCAGGGTAGCTCATTTAGTTATGGCATCATCCTGATATGCCAAGGTGGCAGGTTCCCTCTCCAGTCAGGGCACAAACAAGAAGCAGCCAATGAATACATAAACAAGTAGAACAACAAACTGATGTTTCTCTCTCTCTCTCTCTCTCTCTCCTCTCTCTCTCTCTCTCTCCAATTATATATACGCACGCACACCAACAACGAACTGTCAGAAAGGGAAACTAAGAAAACAATCCATTTACGATTGCATCATAAATAATACCTAGGAATAAATTTAACCAAGGATATAAAAGATCTGTACTTGGAAAATTATAAAACACTTTAAAAAGAAATTAATGACTATACAAATAAGTGGAAGCATATACCATGTCTATACTACCCAAAGCAATTTATAGATTCAATGCAATTCTTATCAAGATACCAATGGCATATTTCACAGAACTAGAACAAACATTCCAAAAATGTATATGGAACCACAAAAGACCCCACATACCCACAGCAACAAAGTTGGAGGAATCACACTACCTGATGTCAAACTATACTATCAGGCCATAGCATCAAAACAGCATAGTACTGGAATAAAAACAGACATATAGATCAATGAGGTAGAATAGAGAGTTTGGTAATAAACCCACAACTTTATGGTCAATTAATATTTGACAAAGGAGGCAAGAACACACAATGGAGTAAAAACAATCTATTCAATAAATGATGTTGGGGAAATTGGACACATACATGCAAAAGATGAAACTTGACCATTTCTTCCCCATACACCAGAATGAACTTGAAATGGATTAAAGACTTAAATTTTAGACTCGAAACTATAAAAATCCTAGAAAAACACATAGACAGTAAAATCTCAAACATTTTTGTAGTAATATTGTTTTCTGATATACCTTCTTGGGCAAGGGAAACAACAACAACAAAAGAAACAGGACTATAGCAAACTAAAAAGTTTTTGCACAGAAAAAAGCCCCTATGGAATGGGAGAATGTTTTTGCCAATGCTACATCTGAGAAGGGGTTAAGATCCAAAACCTATTAAAATAAAACTTATAAAACCCAACACCGAAACCCCCAAATAATCCAATTAAAAATTGGGCAAAAGACCTGAATAGACACTTCAACAAACAGGACATACAAATGGCCAATAGACACATGAAGAGATGCTCAATGTTACTAATCATCAAATGAATGCAAATTAGAACCACAATGAGATATCACTTCATACCTGTCAGAATGCCTATCATCAATAAATCAACAAACAGTAAGTGCTGGTGAAGTTGTGGAGAAAAGGGAACCCTTGTGCACTGTTGGTGGGAATGCAGATTAGTGTAGCCACTTTAGAAAGCAGTATGGAGATACCTCAAAAAATTAAAAATGGAATTGTCTTATGACCCAGTGATTCCACTTCTGGGAATATGTCCAAAGAAACCCAAAACACTCATTCAAAAGTATATGCACCCTTATGTTTATTGCCGTGTTATTTACAATGGCCAAGATTTGGAAGCAGCCCAAGTGTCCATCAGAAGATGAGTGGATAAAAAATCCATGGTACATCAACACAATGGAATCCTAATTACTCAGCCATAAAAAGAAGGAAATCTTACCCTTTGCAATATTATGCTAAGTGAAGTAAGCCAGTCAGAGAAAATACCATATAACTTTACTTATATGTGGAATCTAATGGACAAAATAACAAACAAAATAGAAACAGACTCATAGATACAGAGAACAGACTAACAGTTGTCAGAGGGAAAGGGAGTTGGGGGCTGGGTGAAATAGGTGAAGGTATTAAATAAATTTTACAAAAGGAACAAGTCATAGACACAAACAATAGTGTGGTTTTTACCAGAAGCAAAGGGGGGTGAGGAAGGGTAGAGGAGGGTAAAAGGGGAATAAATGGTGACGGAAGGAGACTTAACCTGGGGTGGTGAACACACAACATAATATACAAATGATATTGTCCATCAATATTATAATTTTATTACCCAATTTCACCCCAACAAATTTTTTAAAAAGTAAAATAAACATAGAAAAATGTTAAAGATGTGCTTGCATAATCTCATCACCACTATAACACTAAACAGTCTAATAATGTTTATATACCTATTTGCTTTTAATATATTTATCATAAAGATAGATTTTACTATGTAAGTTCATTGACCTTAATAAATTACTCTAAATGTATGCTAAATTTAGTTCATTCATACAATACTATATTCTGCTTTATTTCAACATGATATGAGGGGTGATTTTAAACATATTTTTAATTTTCTACCAAAACACCACAAATATTGACTATATCATTTTGTATCATAGAAGAAACACATAATTTAATCATTTTTTCAGATATATCACAGAAAAGAGAAGATTAGCTACTACAAATAGTTCTTATGTGCTTATGTATTTATTATTTAATTTTAAATCATCAGAAATAAATATAAGGTATGGCTCTGATGATATTTTATAGCTTAGTGATATTTAAAGCATTATTTATCATCTGTTTAATCTTTTCCCAGTCATTTAAATGTTACTTTTTTTTTGTATAGCAAATACTAGGTTAAGCCATAAGAAACTGCTAATTTGGTAGGTCAGTAACTTCATTAGTTCAATCTGATTAGTACATTAGGATTATCATTTTGCTTTTAATTTCTAATTCTGTATTATTATGACACTATGCTAATTGCATGACAAATGGGCCAGCTCATTTCCTCTTTTTCTTTCCTTTACTATTTTTCTCAGGTTTTATTTCATAATTCTTTTTAAGAAATATTCTGTCAGAGTCCCCAAAATATCCCATTTTATTTTAACTAGAATTGTGGTACACCTTTAAGTTAATTTTGGGAAAAAATAATTTGTTTTTATATGCTGAGTATTTCTCTTTGTTTAATTTGTCTAAATACAGTTTTATGCATTCTTTCCTTATGTCCCATATATATCTTGCTACGATTATTTCCCAGTATTTTCTAATACTTGTTTCTGACGCGAATGAGATATTTTCTCTATACTTTCAAATAATTTATTATTTGTATAATATAATAATAACTAACATTTTTAACACATTCTACATGTTGAATGCTACTCTAATCAGCTTTTATAAAATCTCTAGTATAATCTTTATAATATCCCTGTGAGAGAGTTACTAATGTTAGCTCCATTACAGATAAGAAAACTGAGGCATAGAGGTTAAATTACTTATCCATGGTACCATAGCTAATAAGAAAGTACTTAAAGGTAATTAGTTTAATTATAAGGCCCTAATTTTAACCCCATATCAAAACTTTTTTTTATTATTATACACTTAGTTTATATCCTGTCACATAACTGAACTCTTAGTTCTAGCAGCATTTTAGCTTCTCTGGATATTGTAGTTATATCTCATACTACAACATTAACCTTTCTTTTGTTTCTGTCATCCTTTCTCCACTGAACAGAGAAAGGTTCCTTTGTTGTCCCTGCATCATGGGTGTCTATCTCTAAAGAAGGAAAAAAAAAACGTATCCTCAATCCTCAATTTAAATTTAACTATAAAGTTTTTGGTCAATTACTAGATGGACACAAGTCAATCTATACTTTGAATTAATAAATGTACACTGCTCAGTTTTATGCCAGAGTGTTCCCTTATAAAATATTATTTTAGTGTGAAGTATAATATAATAATAGCTGCAAAGGCAGTATGCTGAACCTTAAATAAAAAAATTATTTGTTCATACCTATGTACTCACCAAAAACTGTTAAATTTACATAGTATCAAAAAGGTCCATTAAATAAAGCAAACATATATTCCAGCAATTTTCTACTGGTGTGCCTCAAGAATTTTTACAACATGTAATACCTGATTATTTAGTCAGGGAAACTGACTTCTTTTCCCTTAAGCTGTCAAAAAAAAAAAAAAAAAAAGACAACAGCCAATACAACAACAGCCATCCAGTGTGAATGAATCAAAAGTATACCTATTTTTTGTTAGATAGGAAAAAAATATATTTGTGGTATACCCCAGAATTTTAGTAATTAGTTTATCTGTGGTGTGAGCTGAAAAAGGTTGAAAATCACTGACTTATTCAACCTTCATTCATATAACCTCATGTGTTAATTTACATATATTTAGCAGTTGAAAAGCAAGAAAACCATCTATACACAGACATCTATGCATGAGAACCTAATTATGATAACATTTTATTAACAGGTTTATAAAAACCTCTTTTTATAAAAATTGTAACATCAAGCTACAACAAATCGTTCTGCATAGCAATTAGAAGTAAGTACTACAATATCTTTGCAACTTATTCTTTAAGTAGTTCACAAGGTAATAGGGGAGAAATTCAGCTTATGTGATTTTGATGTGTGACAAATCCAAGAATTGACAGAACCATGTAAATCATGTGTATTATCATGCCTCATCTGAATGTCCCTACAACATATACAAGTTGAAGGATTAGGTGTGAGAAGAGCTTTCAGAGCCGAGTCGGCGCTGGAGGCTGCCTTGACGCTGATTAAGACGCTGACAAGACCGCACAAAAACACCATTTGTTGGCATGACATGTCAGATGGATGAAGAATCAGTCTTTGTCTATGGAGTTCAGTTTTCTTTCAAACTCACTTACAGATCGGCTGCAGTATTTTCAGAGGCCAATAGTACATTGATTTTTAGTATGGACATTATGCAAAATACATAGTAATGAAAACTTTTAAAGAGGCTTTTGTATGTAGCATTAGTAAGCACAATGAACAATTGTGCATTAATCTGAGCAATGTTTTCTTCCACCTTCTACTTCTGAGAGCCACTTTTTAAAACAGCAGCTCCCATTAACAGGCTGATTTTCTTTCTCCCCAAGACCAGACTATGTGGTAAGGTTTACTTTTGTTTGGCACTGAAAAATAAATGATGGAAAATTGGAACTAACAATATGTTCTGATTATTCCTATGGTATACAATAATCTCTGAATGTGGCAAACCACGTTTGTCCCGCTAGGGAGAGTGAGTGAGGGAGAGATTCCCTGTGATTTATTGGCATGCATAGTGCTGTTAAATAGCCATTTGATTACAATACCTTGACATTGACAAATTTCATTTCACTTCTAAGAACTGAAATTTTCACATGCGAAACCTTACCTAAATGTTGTGTGGACTGTGAGAAATACAAGTCATTTAGGGCAGTATTTAAGTCCACTGGGTCCATCAAGTATTTATTTTTCCACTGTTACTGTTGTAAGTCTTACGGGTTTTTAAATGTTTCTAAGATGTTTAGAGTACTCTGTTTCCCACATTTCTACATTTTGGGAAAAATGGTAGCACAGAGCAAGCAGGTCATGATTGTAGGCAGGTAAATTACTAAGTTAAAAAACCCACAAGATTGTATTCACATGTACCACTGTGTTTCTAGTTTAAGACTAATGTTAATAAGGAGCAGCACTATTGAAATGACTAGCTTTCCCAGTATAAAAAAATAAATATTTGAAGGAATCATTGCATAATTATCTGCTCAGTGCTGAATTGTGTATGCCCATAAAAAAAGATTTTTCTTAAAGGTAAGGAGAACGAAAAGACCACAAACATTCTCTTTCCCAGTCCTACTTGAGATGAAAAATAAAAATTCTAAAATCAATGGTTGGAGTTATATAAAATCTGAGATCAGAGAAGATAATAAAACTAAAAATGACTCAACATGAAACTTGAATCTGTGGCCAGGTTTGTGAAATGGAACAGGCATATTGCAAATAATTTTAAAGCACATAATATTTAATTGGACATATGTAGTGGAATATGAACTATTGGAGGAAAAAAAGAGAAGTGTCTTTGTTAATTGATATTGTTATTTTCAGATTGTCATGTATGTATTGTGGAGTAAAAAAAAGCCAAATAAGCAATGCTGTACTATGTTATTGAGTTATATTAGTCTCATTGAGACTCAGGGAGGTTTGGCAAGGGAGAACCTGGATACAGACATAAAATAAATGAAGTAAAAACTCTGTAGTCCTAAAAACAAACAAACAAATAAAAAGTCAACAACTCTGGAGTCCTAAATTTGAATTACAAGAAATCTTGATATATTTTTTAAAGATATTTTAGCCCTGCCTCCTGAAAAATCTTAGAAACAATGATTCAGTAATCCCTAGATCCCCATAATGTTCTCTAAAGTCATGTTTCTCTAAAAGAATACAAGGATCCTTAGGGAAAGTGGCTGGTCCCACATCTTGGACACAGTGCACAGATGAACCTGAAGCAATGTCATAACAAAGCAAGGAAATGAATCCACTGGGGTAATAATAAAATGACTCGGGATCCTTGATGTTTCAATAGCCCAAACTGGGACAATTTAGCATTAGTAATTGGGGGACAGGCAGTGTATTGAAATATATCTAAAATATTTAAATCAATGATGTCATAATATCTTTATGTTAAAAACCCACAAAGCATGACTGGCCTCTGGAGGGTGCCTAGGGAAAAAAACAAACTCAATTTTAAAACCATCAAATCAAATATTTATTCTCCTTTTTTAATGCAATCTGTACCTCAAAGTAACCAAATAGTTGATGAATTTTCTCTTTATCAAAATAGTTCAGATAATAATAGAAGAAGTAAAGACATAACCAAAATATGACCACTTTTAAAAATCCCAGAGGTCAGCAAACAGTTTCTATAAACTGTTCAGATGGTAAGTATTCTAGGCTTTGAGGTCCAAGTAGCCTATGTTGCAACTCTGCTGTTACATCAACAGGGCCATAAACAATACATAAATGAATGGCGATGTCTGTGTTTCAATAAAACTGTATTTACAAAAATAGGCTGCAGGACATTTCAGCCCATCAGTCATAACTTGTTGACCTCTGATATTAGCAATGATCATTGATGAAGGCTAGCATTCTACAAAGAGATGTACTATATGCTCCCTGGTAGCAGTACATAAGAATACATAAAACAATACATAAAGTGTTCACAAACACACACACACACACACACAGTGATCAAGGTTCTAGGTCTAAATATCAGAGAATGAAAAAACCAATTGCAATAAAAAGGTCAATAACTTTTCAGATCCTAATTCAAACAGTATATTTCATATATTATGAACATATTTCTATGTATATGCATGCATACATACATATATATGAGACATGTAGGGAAATTTGAACACTAATCGGTTATATAGTGATGTTAATATATTTTTAGTAACTACAAAGTAAAATTTGATAGTTAATTTTCAAAAGTATCCTTTTATACTGAATTTTTTATATGTAAATTACATGCTGTCTGGGATTTTCTTTAAAATAATCTAGAAAATGAAGGGGTAATAAATGGGGTATAAAATGAAAGGGTAATAAAATGAAGGGGTATAAAATATAATTAGATAGGAATTAATAATTATTAAATATAATGATAAGTATATTGCAGTCTGATCTAGTATTTGTCTATTTTTCTATATATATAAAATTTTCCATAATAAAAATGTTTTTAAAAGTTAAGTAGGAGAATGTACTTCTTGGTTTATAAATTTAATTCCTTATCTGGAAGACTTTTTGGTATTCCCTATATTTTACTTGGAAATATTTTATCCTTTGGCATTCCTTTCAATTTGCAATGGTGCAAATTCATATCCTTTATCTTTGACTATCCCTGTGATATTCCATAAGACCATATAGATTTTACTTCATCTAAAGAAAAAGCTGTCCCCTTAAACTCGGCATTGTTCCTCATACTTCTTGACATACCATGTCCATCAACACCAAAAAATAACTCAAACTTATTCTAATAAATTAATGTCTTAGATCCAAATCTGAATTCTTAAATCCAAACTTGAATTCTCTCTAGTTCATGATGGAGCACACATTCATTCCACTGGGGCCAGGATGACAGTTTATGTACACTGTAATATCTTTGTATAGATTAGCAATGAGTAAGCTTTATGGTATCAATTATAAAATATTTTTATTATGCCTACTGGTTTATGACATTTTATGAGTTCATCAATGAAAGTGGAAGTGTAGTTATATTTCTGAACTTAATACACAAAGTAAAAAGGGGAAACTGAGAAACAAAGAAGCAATAAAACTATATTTTAGGTTTTATAGAAATGTTAAAAATCTTTCTAGTTATATTTTTATCCATCATACAATTTGCCCAGCAAATACTCATGTATAATGGGAAGGGTTTCAATTTTTCTTATAATACATAATATTTGATTCAATTTCTCTCTTAATTTCATTTAACTTTTTCAAAAGAAAGCATCACATCTCTTCAAAGATATTTCCTTAAGACTTCTAAATTCTTGTTCAACCTCCATCAATACTTACATTGGTTTATATAAATACTGTGGTAATTATTATTGTAGTCACAATAACTGTCCTTTAATTGTCTTAACCATGTTGCAGGCACTTTGTATACATTCGTTCAATTTTTAATATTCAAAACAAGGCTTACTTCCATTGCATATTAGAAAGCTGAAAATTAGACGAGACAATTTGTATACTCTTAAGTTTCTAGTCTTAAATGAAGACCTAGGTTTCGAGCCTAAATCTGGGGCTCTAGAGCCCACATTCTCTTCAACAGACAACATCACATAACATAACGAAAGCCGCACACCAGAGACCTATTATAAAGACACCATCTCTCCAGCCTAAATGCTCTGTTCATTCCAAGTGAATATCATACACTTACATATTACTGGCAAACAAGGACCACAGGATAGAGAAATGGAATGACACCAATTCTCTGGAATGTGCATTCCACTGAAAATGTTAAGATGATATTCTCAGTAAAAAAGGATAAGTTTGAGGTGACCTGGTATATGATTTCAAAATACACAAAGGCTAAATTGATCTGATTCCTGAAAATGTAACATATGAGAAAAATGAAGTCAAGAAAAATAATGTATCATCTAAATATTATAAAAAATATATTACAAATTGATTTTACTATGAGGTTAAGAACCTTTTATTTTTTTTTATATAATGTGTTTCTGAAGACTGTTTTCTTAGAGCATCATCTTTAACATTATGGCATATGGATTCACCTGCATAAAATGTTTTCAAAATACATCTGCATGGTTCATCTCTTTATTTATAGTGATATTCCATGAAAGAAAGGATCCAGGGACTTGAAATTTTGTTCAAGAATTAAAATCTGGGCACTCTCTGGGTAGCTCAGTTGGTCAGCACATATTTCTAATATACCAAGGTTGTGGGTTCAGTTTCAGTCAAAACACATACAAGAATCAGCCAACAAATGCATAAATGCGTGCAACAACAAATTGATCTCTCTGTCTTCCTTCTTCTCTCTCTAAAATCAATCAATATTTTTTTTAAAGAATTAAAATTTTGATCTCATTCTCCTCTTCAAAAAACAGTTGCAGTAAATTTTGCCAATTCTTTTCAAAATAAAAAATTTTCCACAATCACAATTCAAAATAGTTGCAACTCTCCAGGGAAAACCTACATATTTCACAGCATTAATTCTACCAATGGTCATGCAGCCTTTCTCAATGCATGGGTAGATAATAAACTCTTACATTCTCCATCCCCTCATACTAAATGCGAACCTCTTCATTTCTTCCTAGATGTGTTCTCTCTAGCTTCTAGGTAACATAAGCTATTCTCTTCTTGAAATTCATTTCCACCACTCCTCCCTGAGCTAATTCTTCCCATCCATCAGGGTTCCATTTAGGCATCACTTTCTTCTGGAAGCTTTTGCAGACTTCTTGCATTTGTTTGTAGCACATGGGAAAGTTTCTATTCTAAAGCATGAGCCTACTCTAATTTCTTCTAGTATGGCAAGGGTTTGGTCTTCATCTTGTTATTTGCTTCATTCTCTCTCTTCCAGGGCATGGGAGTAAATGTTTCTTCTACTTAATAAGTTTGCAGAAACAAAATCCCCACTACTTGTCAACAAAACACAAGGAAAGTTGCTGTTCCATGGGGGAAAAGCGATTGTTAAAACATCAAAATTGTACATTAGGAAAATTTATGGTTGCAGCTGCAGACTAAGCAGACAACTAAAAATCACCATGAACTCTCTCTTTCTTCCATCACCATTGTATGGTACAGTGAGACTGACATTTAATCTCTAAGGTGCATCCAAGGAAAGGGATTTCAGAGGCTTTTCCTCCACTCTAGTATGACACCTGTATTGACGATCCCAATCCCCACTTGCCCTTTTGGATTGGAAGTAGAAGAAGCATTTGGATGACTTATTACCAGTTGAATTTTTGCCACCTGTTCTTAAACAGAGACCCTGTGAAAAAAACAAAAACAAAAACAGTGTTCTTCCTAGATCACAAGGCAACAGAGATGACTCACATTTGCCTAAATTTTTCCCATCATAAGGATACCTATTAGCACTTCAGAGCTTAGAACTATCAGACACTAACAGTGTCTTTCATGAAAACGTTTGAAATTATTTTCAGATCTAAAATTATGTGAGGCATTTTTATTTGTTCTGCAAAACACTGAGGCTTTCATTTAAAATGGCTCTCAGCTGTTTCACCCATTATGCATCTACATATAATACAATTGCTGTACCAATTACTGTAACCAAGATGGTAAAGTCAGCTACAGTGGTACCTCGGTGCTCATTAATTTGTTCCAGAACTCGTGATGAGTGCTGAAACTGAGTACTAAATAAAAAAGAATTTTCTTTCATGGGGCAGCGTTGTGACCCCTACAAATTTTAGCAAGTGTGTTGAGTCCCGAGAAAGAGCCTAGTGCTGAAACATTTTTTTAATCATCAAAATGCAACAACTACAGGGTTTGACAAGTTCTGAAGCTGACAAGTACAGAGGTCTGACTGTATTTGCATGAAATCTGGTAGTAGCTCTTGCATTTGCATTCAGGATAGAACTCTGCTAGGAGTAGAAAGTTTCTAATGAGGTGAAAGAATAGATAGATCATCAAAAAGTGGCCAAGTGAGTGAAAATGCTAAGTATCTGTTCACTCTGTTTAACAAGGGCAGCACCTAATTACTTCTTCAAAATGAAGACCAGGTCCATTTCACTAGTTACAAAGGCCTGCTTACTAGGAATAAATACCTCCATGGGCATGGAGCTATTTAGGTGTTTAAAATGGCAAAAACATCCCGGGCCAGTGCAGCTCAGTTGTTGGAGCATGATCTGGTAACCAAAGGTTTGCGGGTTTGATTCCTGGTCAGGGAACATGCCTGAGTTGTGGTTAGCTCACTGGTCAAGGCGCCTATGATCCCTGGTTTGGGCATGGGGACTCTTCCTAGTCTGGGCACACACAGGAGACAACCAACAGCAATCGGTGCTTCTCTCTCAGGTCAGTGTTTCTTTCTCTCTCCCTCTTCCCTTTCACCTCTCTTTCTTTAAAAAAATAAGCAATGAAAATAATATCCTTCACTGAGGATTAAAAAACAATAAAAAATTAAAAATACATAAAATGGCAAAGGCAAATCTTGTTTTTTGTGTGTGCATACATGTGTACTTAAAGTATTTGAAACATGCCCTGAGAACACTGCACATCCAAGTTGGATGGGATGCCCCCTCTGTATGCTTCCATAGCATCTGTACGTCTACCATTGTAACACTTATGACGCATAGCATCGATTTGCCAATTTTAGCTCTGTGAAGGCAGGAACCATATTATTGATCATTTTTCTGTCTGCAGTGTTTAAAACAGCCCCAGACACAGAGTAAGTATTCAACAAATATTAAGTACAGGAATCAATGACGAAAGACAAAACGGGTTATTGGTAGGTGTTTTATCACTCTTAACACATTCACTCATGTAGATTCTATATGTGTATTTCTTTATCCCAAATACCATTAATGCAATCAAAAGCATAGCAATTTAAGAACTGTGTGACTCCCACTCTAATGATAAACCAGAGTCCGGTGGCTCTTACTGCTCTGCTTACCTATCAACAAAATACCCAGGAAGAGGAGAGAAGTCCAAGAACACTTTACAGGTTACTCAACAATAGATTTCTGTGCTGTCAGGTGGTTGGAAAGAGTGGCACATAAATAGTTTTTCAATTGACTTTAAATGAGAAGACAACCTGAACAGAGAATTCCATAGCCAAGACCATAGTCAGAGTGCCCTGGCATCAAGGATCTCAAGATTACATCAAGGGCGGATTAAATGCCTTGCTGAGTCAGAACTCAGTGACAAACCCATCATATAACAATTTTCTCCCAAGAGCATTTTTTAATAGAATGTTACCATGCAGAGTCCAATTTTAGAAGTAAAAGATTGATTGAAAGGTCATTTAGTCCTTTCTGAAATGACCTGAAAGTTTCCTCTTTATACTACAGCATATAGTATTATTTTCAAGTTTTGGGTTTTTTTTTAATATTAAATGTTTTGCTCAAATTTCCGCTGAAACTAATTTCCGTGAATTTGGCTCTCCATTTCTCTTAGAATAAAAGTCAAAGAACTTAATGTTTCAGATGCTGCATGACTTGCTACCCTCTCCCCCAATGATATCACTGAGCTCTTCCTTGCTCTACACTTGACCGTCTTTTCTAGCCTCCTTGCTCTTCCTTGCCAGGTATGCTCCCACCTCAAGGCTTTTGCCCTGGCTGTTCCCTCTGTCTGGAACACACTCTTCACTCAGGTAGCAACATGGAAGGACAACCTCCCTCTTGCCAATTTCACATCTTTGCTCAAATGCCATCTTTCTGTCAGTCCTTCCTTTCCTACCTGTATTGGAACTGTTAACCAAAAGAGATCTTAGGCTGTCAAACAATTTAAAAGCTTATTTGGAGTCCTCAAGGATTCAAACCCTATCAACTCAGATTCAGGTAGCAGCTCCAACTGTGCTCTGGAGAGAACAAAGAAAGGCAGGGCTTACAAAGCCACCATCAGAAATGTAATTCTTTCCTGCAAATGAAGGATTGCTGGGAGGTTAACAGGGCCTGGTTAGTTCCAATACGCAAATGAGGGAAGTCAAAACTACAAGGAACAGATAACTTCATATGAGTTCATGCAGCAGTTGTTCCAAGATGTTTCATAGCTCAGCCTTGAGGTGACTTGAGCAACAGGTTAGCAGCTCTGAGAACTGAAACAGAAGATAGGTATGCCCCACTTCCTGACTCTAAGGGACGCTTAGCAATGCTTCTTCCATTTTATTTTTCCATTATCAGAACCTTGCCCTAGCACCTCTTGTCTCCCTTATTCAGGTAAACTTTTTCCATAGTTCATACCACTTTTTAATGTAATATATAAATTACTAGTTGTTGTTGTTAGTGTTTCTCCCCATTTGGGTGTAAGCTCCAGGAGGGAAGACAGTTTTGTTTTGTTTTTTAATCTTTCCCTGGTATCTAGAACAGTCAGTAGTTCAGAAGTCATGTCAGGGAATAGTCACGGAACAAATAAATGCAGTAGTTATGTATTAAAAATAAAGTGTGTAGTTCTCCAAAGGACTGGAAGATGTATAAATTATTGAAATAGTCGATTTAAAATAGCAGAAATTTATATATAGATTGATTACAATTATGTAAAAAGAAAATTTAAAAGCAACTAAACAAAATCCCATACACAATGATATAAGAAGAAAAAAGAAGAATGGAAGATTGAATACACAATAATAAAACTAATGGAAACTGAAATTGTATGTTGGAACTATGGGAACTTGTTTTCTTTTTAAGTGTCTGAAATGTATAAATTTTTAGAGAAACATTATGTAAGCATTTAAAAAATTAACATGGGAAAAAAACTAAATGTATAAAATAGCTTTTAAAAATTCTGAAGAAACAGGGATTTATAAATAGCTTCTATGACCAATCTCAAAGATAATCAAGATTTAGGAAACTTTATTTTTATCTCTTGATAATTTTCTTTTCAGTTAGGTAGAGCTGAGCCTTTTAAATAAAAGTTCACGGTTCTCTGTCTGCAAATGCCTTTAAGAAATGCATCAACATCTCCCAGCATTTACATTAGTCCTCAACCTGGATACTGTTATTTTGTCCTCTTCTTTCTGCTAAATTTAATAGGAAGGCTTTAGTAGAATGAAGGGTTATTTTCACCACATTTAGTTGTTCAAAAACTCAGCTGTTTTCAGAAAAGGGAGCCTTTAAACTAAATAGAAACAATTCTGTTGCTCATAAAGTCAAACTACCTCATACAAAAGCAAGAGCTGCCCAATGTAACACTGGAACAATCTTACGATAAAGAAATGCCTTTGCCATCCATGACAGGTAAGTGTTGCTGGATTTTAGCAAATGTATCACTGTTAATCGTAAGTACTTTACAGCCTCTATCCCGCCTCTTTCAAACTGCAACCCCGCATTCCACAGAGCCACCCCCTTGAACTCGGTGAATCCGTTACCTATTTCGATTCTCTTTTTGATTAACACAACACTCTTTCCTTTCCATTTTTCCCCCAAAAATTTTGTTTGAATGTTATATTGCTTAAAGATCTAAATTGGGCTAAAATATTTTAACCTGTATTTCTAGTTCCATACACTTTCAGAAATACCTGTGAATTTTTATGAAAATTTCCAAGATATTCATTATTTTTATTTTTTCTCAAATAATAAAAAAGCTTGTTTGTATCCCCACCCACTTCCTTCCTATTATATATACATTTCAATTTGAATTATATCTTCCCTTTAAGAGTATAACTGTTTTTAAAGTAATTAGTTAATTAAGTTTATTGATAAAAACTTCAATTTCTGTAGTGGCTACTATATTTTAATAATCATTCCTTGCAGCTCACTTTATATGCTTCTTGTGAAACATAGTCCAGAGTTATTTTTTTCTGGGAGGGTACATAAGTGATGAATTTTGTATATCTAAACATGTACCTATTTTTGTCATCACTTTTAATAGTTTGGCTTATAATGATTTCTATAAATCATTTTATTAATTTCTAGGAATAACAGTGTTTTAAAGATATATCGTTGTTTTCTGGCAACACTTTTGCTGGTGAGAAGGCTACTGTTTTTTTTTTTTTCTTTAATTATTTTATTGTTGTTCAATTACAGTCGTCTGCATTTACCCCCCACTTCCCTCCCCTGCTTCCACCCCCACCCTTGGTTTTGTCATGTGTCTTTTATAGTTGTTTCTCAAAACCCTTCCCCCCATTATCCCCTCCCACCTCCCCTCTGGTTACTGTCTGACTGTCCTTAATTTCAATGTCTCTGATTATAGTTTGCATGCTTGTTTGTTTTATTGATTAGGTTCCAGTTAAAGGTGAGATCATATGGTATTTGTCCCTCATGGCCTGGTTTACTTCACTTAGCGTAATGCTCTCCAGTTCTATACATGCTGTCACAAAGTATAGGTGGTTCTTTCTGCTGTATAGAATTCCATTGTGTAAATGGACCATAGTTTTTTGATCCATGTATTTACTGATGGGCACCTAGGTTGCTTCTAGCACTTGGCTATTGTAAATTGTGCTGCTATGCACATTGGGGTGCATAGGTTCTTTTGGATTGGTGTTTCAGGATTCTTAGGATATAATCCCAGCAGTGGAATTGCTGGGTCAAAAGGCAGGGTACTGTTATTTCATTTTTTGTGGGTCATTTATTACCTTTCTGGTCGATTTTCTTTTTAAAACAGATGTTTTGCAGTTTTATCACACTATGTCAAGATAGAGATTTATATCTGTCTTGCTCGAGATCTATGTCTTTTTTTTTCAATTCTTGAAAAATCTTATATTATTTGCAGTGTTTCTTCCTATTCATTTGCTCTATTCTCTTCTTCTGGGTTTACTATTAAACACACATCAGAACTTCTCAATTTGCACCCATGTTGTTTATATTTTTTAACTTCTATTTAAATTTTTGTAGACTTTTAGTTACTTTGTGTTGCAGTCTGGATTAAATCTCTGGTGCTGTCCTCTGAATCATGAATTATTTTCTTCATCTTGATCCATCTAGGCATTTCTTATTTTTTTCAGGCTTTTTAATCGCAGTTTTTTATTAATTTCCAGCATTTCTAATTGGTCAGTTCCTGTCTATTATTGGTTTTTGAATTTTAAATAATTGTTTAATTCATTAATTATTGGTTTTATTTCTGAATTTCTTAGGGTTTGTTTTTGATTTTAGTAGATATAATTCAAAACTTTTTCTTTGAGATTCTAAATATATTTATTTCTAATGTGTAGTTCATATTATTAGTTAATTTTGTTTGAATCGAATCCATCTTTTACTTGATTTTGATTTTGTTGGTTATCTTTTTTTTTAATTGTTTTTCAGTACAGTTTTCTGTCTTTTACTCCCATCCCAGACCACCCCCCAGTGCTCCCCACCTCCCTCCCCTTTCCACCCCCCTTAGTTTTTGTCCATGTGTCCTTTATACTTGTTCCTATAATCCCCTCCCTTTTTCCCTGAAATTCCCTCCCCTCTCCCCTCTGGATACTGTCATCCCCTTTTC
>PVKM010020444.1:0-23355 GCA_004027735.1 Carollia perspicillata | reverse complement strand
TTTTTTTTGTGTGTCAGATTGGCAAAAAAAAAATGTACTTTTTGGTGAGCCGCAGAATTTTAATAATTAGTGTATGTGTGCCATGAGATGAAAATGTTGAAAATCGCTGATCTATAATCATCATTTTTAAGAGCTCTATCATTTTCTATTATAAAGATGTTTTATAATTTATGTAACAAACTTTCTAATAGTCAGAACTTTAAGTCCAATTACTGTATAATCAATAAACATCTTGTAACTAACTCTTTGTGCCAGTTCTTAATTGTGTATAAGTAATAATTTAAAAATATATAAAGTGCTAACCAAAGATCAAATGAACTGTTTCATGGGAAAACGTCTCCTTGTCAGTGAAGATACTGAAGCGGAGGCTAGTCATCAGCTTTGGAAGAGAGAGTACTAGTTGTGGTGGAGCACTCTCATAAGGTGTGGGGAAGATTGTGGAGAGAGATGAGTCTGGAGAAGTGGACGTGGACCTAGAGGATATGTAGAATTTCAGAAAGGAATGAAGTGGAGCAATTGTCCCAGTCTGATGGAAGCCAAGTGATTCTAGTTCTGTACAATTGAGATGGAGGAAGTAGCAAGACGGGTTTGTACAGGTAAGCAGGACTTCCTCTGTGTGCCAAATACTATTTCTCATTAGTCATTACAACACTATAAAGAATGCATTATCTCCTGTTCACCAGGGAGGAGACCGAGACTTGCGATGGCTAGCTGTCTGTTGGCTCCATGACCATGGAATATATCCCTTACCTTTTATAAGCTTCAGTTGCCCCATCACCCCAATGAGTATATAATGCCTACCTTATTAGGTACTTGGAAGGATAAATTCACAGAGCCTGACATATAAGAAACATTTGATAGAAGTTGAATATTCTGAAGCTAATACCAGTATTTTCTTGATATATATGGTATTTCTCACAGAATTAGATTAGAATTGGAATGAAAACAGAGCCCATTCCAGGCCACTCTGCAGTCCCACTCTTAGGTAATGGCTTCTGATGTTTACTACTTGGTCTAATTCTCTCAGGTACAGAGCTTGGGTCTGGGTTTAAGTTGCAGGTAGCTCATCCTTAATGCAGGGATTAAGGGGATAGAGTCCTGAGAAGCTATCATCAATGGCTTACTATTAAGGAGCAGTCACAGTGTGAAGCTGTTGACTATCAGCTAAGAGCAAGATGAGCATACAGGATGAGCATCTGTGGGAGAGCAAAGAGGCCCAGGAAGAGAAACGTCCTGTTAGGTAATAAGGGACACCCAGTCTCCAGGCAAGCCACTTTTGCCTGGGCCTAATGTTAACTCTTTTCACCCTGAGTCACTTCGTGTGCCACCTTTGCCCATTAGGAAGGTCAAAAGCGACACCCTTTATGTTTTGCAACTTGATTCTTGTGCTCAGTCATCTCAACAGGGACATGTTTCCTGGTCAGCAGTCTCTATATTTTTTGCTGAACTTATTATTCAACATTCCATGCCAGAGTCACTGATTATTTGGTATAAGTTGAAAATCAGCTGGGCATGTGGCTTTAAGGTCAACAAGATGAAGTTCATTGTCAAGGTTTGAGTTTGAAAGACTTGTTAGGAAGTAGTTTTTCTCTTTAGGTAGCTGTCAGGTATCAATAAAGTTCCCTTTGTTTAGATGGAAATTACTTTTCCTAGGAAGGTATTTCCCACTTGGCCTGAATTCAGAACCACATCTCAAAAAATGTTCAGGATCAACATACTTCTTTCCTGTCTGTCAGAATGAAATACTAATAGTAGGGCCCATCAATCCTGATGCCACCTCCTTATTTTTTTATAACCAAGGTCACTTTGCTAGGAATTTACATTTGCCATGCAAATTGAAATAACACCATAAAAGGAATTTTTGGCATTTGTTGCTGTACTGATAGTATCTAATTTTTCAACATTTTGAGCTAGTGAGGAGGGAGTACTTGAAAAATGTAAGGTGATAAAAGAGCCATTTGCTTGCCTGAAAATAATGCTTGTCTGTTTTAGGAAACACATCTACAAATCAGCCTTGATGATCAGTCTGTTGTTTTCTAGGCATCTAGTTTATTGGATTAATGATCTCTTGGAATATTTGGAGGCATGCAGAGAAGTCTGTCCATGATGCAGAACATCCATACAAGGCAGTAGTTATGAAGCAGGTTTTTCTCTTCTTTAAGAAAGGATTCTCTGTAGCAATGCAGAAACCTTTTATTTTGATGAAATCCCACTTGTTTATTCTTTCCTTTATGTCCCTTGCTCTAGGGGACATATCAGTGAAAATATTACTGCATGGAATATCTCAGATATTCCTGCCTATGTTCTCCTCTAGGACTTTCATGGTGTCACAACTTATATTTAAGACTTTATCCACCTTGAATTTATTTTTGTGTTTGGTGTAAGTTGATGATCAAGTTTCACTTTTTTGCACATAGCTGTCCAGTTCTCCCAACACCATTTGTTGAAGAGGCTATTTTTGCTCCATTTTATGCTGCTACCCTCTTTGTCAAATATTAATTGACCATAGAGACTTGGGTTTATTTCTGGGCTCTCTATTCTGTTCCATTGGTCCATGTATCTGTTCTTGTGCCAGTACCAGGCTGTTTTGATTACAGTGGCCTTGCAATACAGTTTGATGTCAGGTATTGCGATCCTTCCTACTTTGTTTTTCTTTCTCAAAATTGCTGCAGCTATTTGGGGTTGTTTATGGTTCCATATAAATTTTTAAAGTGTTTGTTCTATATCTGTGAAATATGCCATTGGGACTTTAATAGGTATTGCATTGAATCTATAAATTGCTTTAGGGTGGTGGGGAGGAGTGGGGGGTAAGGCAGAAAATTGTACTTGAGCAACGAAAAAATTTAAAAGTACTTAATAAAAAATAAAATAAAACAAATGAAAAATAAAAATAAATAAAGTGAAGGGGATTGAGAAGTGAAGGGTTTAGAGAAAAAGTAGACCATGTAACCTGGATGATCAAAAGACTTTTAAGACAAGGAAAAATTAATATTCCATTTTATGGTGTACTGATGTTAAATCCTTCCAACTCTCCTGGTGTTCATTAAAGTTGCTGTATAAACAGAAAAAAATAAATCATATATTTTACCTTTAGTAGAAGAAACATTTTGGGTAAAAAAAATTCTGGTTGGACTGAGACCTTAAAGCTGAAACATACTTGGGCCCTCTTATTTTGCAGATGAGAAAATGAGGCTTAAAGAAATAAAATGTTTTATATAGGTGGTTACTAAAAAAAAAGAAAGGATGCTCTGATGAGTGGGGAAGAAGTTTGAATGAAGCAACAGAAAAGTGTTAGTGACATAAGATGGATTCCCTGCATCCCTCATCCTAATATTTGGGGGAATACTTTGGAAGGATCTTTGTGGTTGACTCATAATGTTTGTTCTCATGTCCTTTTATGTACAGTCATAAGATGAGGCTATATTGTTTTGTACATCCAAAGAGTTAAAAAGTATACCTAATATCTTAGCCATTTGGTCTGCTATAACAAAAAAAATTGGCTGCTATAACCATAGACTGGTTGGCTTAAACAAACAAATAAAAATTTCTTACAGTTTTCAAGGATGAGAAATCTAAGATCAAGGTACTGGCAGATTTGGTGTCTGGTGAGAGCCCACTTCCTAGTCCGTAGACTGCAGACTGCTGTCCTCTTGCTGTGTCTCATGTAGTGGAAAGAGTAAGAGAGCATTCTGGGATCATTTTTATAAGGGTACTAATCCCATTCATGAGAACAAAACACTTCTAACCTCCTCACCTCCCAAGAGCCCCTCCTCCTAATACAGTCACACTGGGAGTTAGCATTTCAACATAGAAATTTTGGAGGACACAAACATTCAGTTCATAACACTCAGAGAAATCTGTTCTTAACTTACCATATTTCTTCACTGTAGTGAGAACTTGACCCTCAGGAAGGTGGCTCCCTGAGGGGAGTAGTGCCAAGGAGAACTGTCGGGCTAAACTCTCTAGGCAGTATTAGCAAAGGGAAATAGTCAGACACTGATACTTGCTTCATTTGAAAATGACATGCTATATGCTCATTTTGTACTCTAAGGAGGTGAACTTTTTGTAAAGAACTGAGTTAAAATGAGGAGGACAACCTAAAAAATCTATGGAATATGTGTTCCAAGCAAAAGGAACAGGGAATATAAAAGCCCTAAGGCAGAAACAAACCTGATATGTTTGAAAAATAACAAGAAGGCTACTATGCTGGAGTGAATTGATTGATTCGGAGAACAGAATGTGGAATCAGAGCAGTACCTAGGGGTCAGGTCATGTAGAGCCTCGTCGGCCATTCTAAAGAGTTCAAACTTTTGTGACTGATGGGAATCCAGTGAGCACGAGAATGACATGATCTGATACACATTTTAAATTGATAGTGGGGCAGCACATATAGAATCAGGGGGAGCAGTTACGCCCCTGCGTTAGTCCGGATGAGAGATGATGGTGGCTTGGACCAGATATGTGCTGGTGGAGACGGAGAGATGTTAGACGGAGTCAGGAGAATTGCTAACGGAGTCAATGACATGGGTGAGGGAGAGGACAGTCGAGGGTGATGCCTCCGTTTTGGCCTTGGTTAGCATCTTGGTAAATGGTGGTTCAATTACTAACACTTAAAACACTGAAGAATAAAGGTGGGAGTTGGAGATCACGAGTTCAACTTTATATGTACATGATAAACTTGGGATACCTATTAAGACACCCAAGGCAAAATGTCACGTAAGTAGTTGGAGTAAATATCTGGAGTGCAGAGGGAAAGTTGGAGTTTAAAATGTATATTAGAGTAGAGATAATATTGACATTAAAGACAATTGATAAGATTACCTAGGGGAGCAATAGGGGAGTGGATAATAAGGAAGAGGAGAGGGATGAGAGAAGAAGCCTAGGAGTTTTTCGGCATTAGCAGTCTGGAAGATTAGTGACCGCCGTGACAAAGTAACCAGAGACAACTGTACATGAACAACAATTAAAAAAGAAGAAGAAGTCTGGAAGAAAAGGAGGAACCAACAGGTATAACTGACAAAAAGTGACCAGTGAGCTAGGAGGAAAGCTGGGAAGTAAATGATGTGAAACCAAGAGGAGAAAAAGAATTCAGGAGTGATCAACTGTGTCCAATGCTCTTTAAGGATTAAGATGAGAACTGGTCATTGGTCACTGGCTCTCTTTCCCATCCACCCTCTCCCAGGGTGTAGTCCTCCTTATACTGTGGACCACATATGGCACAGAGTGAATAATAATTGTATGTTTATTAATTATAGTCAGTGTAATTACCCATTTATTGCCTTCTGCCCTCTCTTTGTGGAAGCTACTCCCAATTTAGGAATGAGCCATTTTATCAAGTTTATAGAAACAAGGTCATATTTAATGAGTATAGTCTCATACAGGAACCTACAAAAGCCTGGTTGATTAATTGTCCTAATATCCCAGAAGTAGAAGGGCTCTTAGAGGAAACACAGCCTTATGCCCTCATTTTATTGATGAATAAACTGAGACTGTGACAGGGAAGGAGAATTGCTGAAGGGCACACAGCAGTTTAACTTTGCAGCTGGGACTAGAACTCAGACCTCATGAGTCACAGATGGTGTTCTTTGTGTTACACTCCTGTGCCAATCTTCTATCATGTAAGATTAATTCCTTTGGGTCTTGAATGCTTTTCTATCTTTAATAGACCACGATTAAAGGGAAGACATTCTATAAATGGATGATACTTAAAGTAGTTTGAGTGTAAATGCTCTAGAATTGGAATATAGCCACCTAGACCAGGGATGGAGAATAAAGTTGGAAAAGGAGAATCACAAGATCCTGAAGACAGAGGTGGCATTGTAGGGAAAAGACCAGCCTGACCTGGGTTTGAGTCCTAACTCTATCTTCTACTACTGTGTGACCTCTAGTTAAGTTTCTTAATCTTCCTGAGCCCCATCTGTAAAATAGGAACAATATGTAGGTCCTACTGCTGAGTTATGAGTATTAGGAATAACGCATCTAAAGTGCTTGACTTTTATTTGAGGTGTCATAGGCATCTAGTACATAATAGATCTTTATTATTATGTTATTTTTCTTCATTTTTCTTCTGCTCCCGGTGCTAAGGGTGCCACTGCCAGCAGCCCTAGATTAAGCCACTCTCCCCAAAAGACCGCTGCTCCTGCCTCTGGCCACTACTGCCAGACCTGTGGCTTCCAGCCCTCTGTCTGCGGTGCCTTCTGGAAGACTGGAAAGAAGGCCTTGAAAACTGGCTGGGGTGGACATTCTCTGCTTCAGGGCCCCTGTGCAGGACAAGCAGTCACCATCAGGGCAGCCTGAGATTTCATGGGAAGTGAGGGAATGAAGGTGCATAACCAAGGAATCATGCCAGACTTTTGCCAGTAATAGTGCCCTTTGCTTTATAACTGGATAGATGACTGATTTTCAAGGTGGTTTTGCTAAAGAACTCATTGTATAACAGGAATTGTATAGAGAATTCCAGCATGTAAAAGAATTTAAAAGGAGTTTTGAAGTACAGTAAACCTTAACAAGATTCTCTGGGAACCTCCCAAGGCTCTCTGGGTTCCAATGTGAACACCTTAAACCGAATGATCTTGGTGGGCTTCTTTTAGCTCTGTCTCACCAATTTCATCTGATTCCCTGGTATTCCTAATGTGAGGCAGAAGGTTAAAACGATGACTGTATCTCAGAACTGGATGCTTGTCATCAAAAGATTTCTGCCTCAGGGCCCATAAATAAGCTATGGATTTACAGCTAAAATCCTGGCGCTGCATGAGCTGAGCCTTAAGAACATTTTCCCCACGACCCACCATCCATGCAAAAAGTTATCTAATTGTACAAGGCTCTCTCTGGAAACTTTCCCAGAGGAATAATAGATAAAGTAACCAGGAACTTTTTAATTTTGCAAAGTGCACTCTTCCTTATAATTTACTTAATATAGAAAATTTAATGTTCTGCAGTTTACTGAACAAATAACATTGGAAGTATTTTAGAGTTAGCTTGGGAGCTTGCCTTTGGTTGCCAGTTTGACTTTATTATTTGATTATCCAGATAAAGGCCAGCAGTAACAATATGCTCTGCCTTAAGTGGTTCAGAGGGGTTATCTCTTGGCCATTACCAATTCTAAACACAAGATTTAAATTCAAGGAGAAAATCATACAAGAAGAATTTGCTGAATTTGCTCAAGTAGTCCCTTGAGTAAGATGCCTGATTCCCTGGACCTGGATTATGATGATTATACTTTTCCAGAAAGTTCCTAACCTTAGGGGTTAACAATTTCTGTGGTACTCTATTCATTCAGAAAATACGTACTGAGAATCAATTATGTGCCAGACACTGTGACTGTGCCAGAGAGCTCTGATGCCCGCCCTGTGGTCCCCTGGTTTGCACCTCAATAAAGGCTCCTCCACCAGCTTCAGGGCACTTCTCCCTAACACACGTTTTTGAGTAGGTTCTGATCACCAGAGGACACACTTCCCTTTGTATCTGAGCCTTGACATTTTTGTTCTTTCCTTGATTCCCGATGCCACCTTGTTCTGATTTTAGGCAATTATTCTTTAAGCAAGGCTCACACTAAGGACCGGCTTCACTATACTTTTGCCTGGGCGGGCGCTGCAGAACCCAGCCTTAGACAGGATGTGGAAGAAAGATGTAGGAATGACTAAAAGTGTATCTACTCTTTGAATGTAAGATATGAAAGGTATTTAAGAGGTAGAATTGACAGGACTTGGAGAATAAAGCAATTGTTGAAGATGAAGGAAAGAGATATCTAAGAGGATATCAAGGTCACTCCAGCTTATGTTGTAGAGTTGATCTTAATTGATAAATTTTTAACATGAAGAGGTGGGGTAAGAAAGTGTGTTCCAGGTAGAAGGAGCATCATGAGCAAAGGTTTAGAGTTTGTATATTCTAGGTTCCTTTGAGGAATGTCTGATTATTTCCTGTCTTAGGCATCTTTGACTTCCTTCTTAATAGCCACAACAGCTTGTTTTCTTCCTCCTGTATCTCCCCTACTCCTTTTTAGCTTTTTAAAGACAATAAGATAGATGCCTTAGTTTCCATTGCAGAACTTTGGTTACTATTTTACTTGAGTAGCTAAACTTCAATAATTCGGGCAATTTAACTGATTCACATTGAACGCCACACTGATAATTAACTTGTTCCTCTTCCTTCCCATCACCCACAGGAGTCTGATGGATCATTAATGACACCATTAGTGAGAGAGTGATCCAAGTGCATTATTGGTGCTCAATAAATGTTAAATAATTGTTGAAATAGGACCCAGTGGAGACTGGCACTTTGCAGTGGAAACAGAAGCTCACAAAGTGTGCCTTTGCTGATAATCAGATTTTGCAATTCAGAAAAGGCACAGACTTTGCACCATTTCTCATTGTTGAAATCCACGTGCAGTTGTAGGAAAAAGCCCAATTAATAACCCAGTTCTCCTAGCTAAATAGAAGCCTATGCAGTAGGGAAAATGTTAAATATCATAGATGCCTTCCCTGCTGTTTGAGAAGCTGTAGCCACCTCAATAAACAGCTGCAGCCCACCTAACTGAGCAGGTGCAGGAAATAAGGCCGTGATGACCAGTGGATTACTGGGCACACGAGTGTCTTACGCAGAGTGCCTCTGAGTGCTGCCCCAAAGTGCTCCAAGAGCCAGATCTCCATCTGTTAATTGAAAATCCTATCTGCCAATATGAGTGCTGGCTTTGCCAAGAATGGATTGTGTGGTGTTAATGGCTTTGGGCAAAGCCTTGTGCTGCTTGCTGGCAGGGGGAATCCTGTTTGATTCTGAAGAGTCCAAAATTTATATTTTAAAACATATTTTATTTGACAGCCAGAATCTAATGAACCTGACTTCATCTGTCTGTCTGGAAATCTACAAATCTCTGCGTATGAAACCTACAGTGAAATAGCTCCTCACCGTTTATAAAATACTTTTCCTATCAACAATCCTATTTGATTCTGTGACAACTAAAGGCAGAAGGGAACCTGATATGTGTAGGTGCTTTATTTACATACTGTCTCATTTAATCTCTGAAGTCTTGCAAGGTAGGATTTTTAAATCCTCTTTTTACAGATGAAGATCTGAGGCACCGAAAAGCAAAGTAAGTGTTCAACGTTTGCTTGAGCAGAGTAGGAAAACCTGCGGGAATGGATATTAATCTTGGGTCCAAGTGTATCATCATCTCATGATTGAGGACTGTATTTTCTGAGAACCCATTTTATATCAAGTATTTATTTCTACATGTTATTGAATCTCTAAAACCACCTCGTGAGGCAGATATTACTACCCCTATTTTATATATTTGGTCATCCAGTAGACAGTTATTGAGCACCTGATATGTGTTAGGTACTGTTTTAGGTGCTGGATATACACCTTCAAATGAGATGAGCATTGTTTCTCCCCTCATGACCTAACATTTTAATGGGAGGAGACAAACAAATATAAATGCTTAAGGTCTATAAAGTACAGGGAGACTTAGGCTCCACTCTAGATTGGGTGATTACAGAAGTACTAATTAAGGATGAAACATTTACATTAAGGCCCAACTGTCAAGGAAGACCCAGTCTTAGAAAGAGCTGAGGGATTATTATTGGAAAGGGAAGAGCAAGCAAAACACTAAGAGAGAAGATAAGCTTCATGCATTTCAGAGAAAAGAACATGAAAAAAGTGGTGAGATAGTAGTGAATGATGGAAAGGGAGGTCTGAAATGAGGTTGGAAACTTAGGAAAAGACCAGATCTCATAGGCCTTTGTAGCCCAAGGTAAAACATTCTGGTTTTATTCTACATGTCATAGGAAGCCATCAGAGGATTTATTTAAAGCAGGGGAATAATACAATTTACTTCTGTGTACAGAAAAGTCATTTTGGCTAGTGTGTGGAGAATGGATTGTATACAGAAAAAATTGAAAGGCTAGTTAGAGAATATTACAGTGGTCCAGATGAGAAATGGTATGTCTTAGACAAACTTGTTAACAATAAAGATAGAAGTAAACAGATTTTGGATACATTTTGAAATTGTATTATATAACTTTCTTAGGTGTGGTTTGAGAGAAAGAGAGGAATTCAAGACTCTAGGCTTTTGACTTGAGCAACCGAGTGAATGGAAGTGTCTTTTACTGAAATGAGGAAGGCTGACAGCAGAGCCAATTTGGGGAGTGAAATATCAAAGGTTCTGTTCTAGCCACACTAAGGTCGAGATGCCTGTTAGAAAATAAAGTGTATATGTCAAGCAGACAGTTGAATATATGTCTGAAAATCAGAAGGTATATATATTCAGAGATCAAATGGCTTGCCAAATAGTACACAGAAAAAATTGGTGGAGTTGGTTTATTTGACAAAAACTCAAAGCCTTCCCTAGTCCCAAGCTGGAATTGACTGTCAGGTGGATGGACATAAAACGTAGCTCAGCAACAACATCTGCATGCGGTAGGAATTTTCTTTTGCCACACTTCACTAACACCCCCTGGATCCTTCTTTGTCTTTATTACACATGGCTGGAAATGCAGTTATTTTAAAACTTTCTCTGTCAGGATTGCTATAATGTCAAGGAGTTAGTGGGGAAGCAATGCGGACCTAAGAAATTACATTTTAGAAAAGCATCCCTGGTACTTTTGATGCAGTCGGCCCTTTATACCATACTTTGAGGAAACCTGAACGAGATTATATATGCCTTTTATAATCTAGTATGGGAATGATGTCCTATTCATCTCATTTTTCTATGAGGAAGAATTCAACAATATGCTGAGGAAATGTACAAATAAATGCAATGAATGAATGAATGAATTTAGTTATGTTACATGTCGAAGACCTATCTCCCTAATAGAAAACAGCTTCATGGACCTGGTTACTAGTCTCTGGTGTTTATGTTTCCTCCCTCAACTTGGATTTATCATGCTCCATGGGGTGAAGAGCCTTTTCCTGCTTCATGTACACCAAACCCAACTTTAGGAGAGAAAAAGATTCTTTTCTTCTTTTGTTGTTCAATTACAGTTGTCCCCATTTCCCCCCCCATTACTCTGCCCTTCCCTACCCACCCCCTACCTCCCACATTCAACCCTTCCCCCCATTGTTTTTGTCCATGGGTCCTTTATACACGTTCTTTGATGACCCTTCTCCTTCTTTGCCCTGTTATCTATCTCCCTTCCTCCTCCCCTCTGGTCACTGTCAGTTTGTTCTTTATTTCCATGTCTCTGGTTCTATTTTGTTTTCTTGTTTGTTCTTGTGATTAAGTTCCATTTATAGGTGAGATCATATGGTATTTGTCCCTCACTGCCTGGATTATTTCACTCAGCATAATGCTCTCCAGTTTCGTCCATGCCGTCACAAAGGGTAGGAGGTCCTTCTTTCTTTCTGCTGCATAGTATTCCATTGTGTAAATGTACCACAGTATTTTGATCCACTCATTTACTAATGGGCACTTAGGCTGTTTACAGCATTTGGCTATTGTAAATTGTGCTGCTACGAACATTTGGGTGCATAGGTTCTTTTGAATTGATGTTCAGGATTCTTAGGGTATAATCCCAGGAATGGAATTACTGGGTCAAAAGGCAGTTTCATTTTTAGTTCCAATCATCTTTCTATTTGCATGCTCCACTCTCAGAGTTGTGAGAAGGCTGCTGAGTAGAAGGACACAAGGATAGAGAGATAAGCAAATGGAACCTTGTCAGGTCTGTTCTCCTTTTGCCAAGTGGAGCTATAGCCCTAGGGTGTAACCTTTGGAGAAAAAATGTCAGCCTCTGTCTAGAGCCTCTCAGCTGCAGCCACAGAAACTTTGACCTTTACTTTTAGCGTCTTCCCTGCTTCTCAGTCCTCGAGCCAATCCTGATCATGTCGAGAGGTCTGTCACCTAACACAACCCACCAGCACATAGGTGGGCTCTGAAATCTTTTTTAATGCCCTAAATCTGGTATGTAGTGTTCCTGATTTCCTTGGTCAGTTGTTCTGCCTAATCCCCCGTCCTCTTCCTGGGATAAGACACCAGTCAGTTTGGGCCTGAAATGACTAGCTGAGGAGTCCTAAATCCATGTTCCTTTTGGGCTTTTATACATTGCTCCAGAGTGAAAGGAAGAATTCCACTCCACTTTCTTTAGCTTCTAAACTTTTCTAATTTATATTCCAAAACACTACTTTATATTTGTAGAAACATTCAGCAGTGTCTTACACCCTGAAAGGGGAAGTCAAAATACCTTTTAATTTTCTTTTTCTTAAGTTTTCAGAGAGGATCATAATATTGACCTGCCTTACAGAACATTAGGATTAGCTAATTAACATTGAGTAGTACTTTGGAAATGTTAAATACTATAGAAATGTTAAATAGGTTTTTTAGACTTGGAGTCTAAAAGACAAATACCAAACTTCATTTAAATGCTTTTATACCATGAGCTTCTTTTTTCTCTCAGAAAAATTTTAAAGGAGGTTATGTAGTTACATTTCTGATTTTAAATAGGAAACATCACAATGATTATAAAACATGAATGTCTAATTTCTCCACCTTTCCTTTCATTCCCTGTTTCTCCATAAGATCACACATTCATTCAACAAGCAATTCCTGGTCACCTCCTTTTTGACAAGTAGTGAGTAAGGAACAGATACAGTCAAAAGGAAGTTTACAGTAGTGAGGGACATTCTTTTGAGTTAATAAAGCTATTGTATGGGTGGCTAAAAAATTCGTTAGGTTTTGAAATAAAGAACAAACTGATAGTAACCAGAGGGGTTGGGGGAAAATAAGTGAAGATCTCTCAAGGAACATGTATAAAGGACACATGGACAAAGCCAATAGGGGTAGGTTTGAGGACAAAAAGCAGGGATGGGTGCAGTGGGGGGCTGTGGTGGGGTAAAAATGGAAACAACTGTATTTGAACAACAATTTCTTTAAAAAGATGGCTCTAGTAGTGCTTAGGTGTCTAACTGCATTCGAAAATTTTTTGTTAGATTTTGTTGTGACAGCTGTCATATCAGTGTGCATTTTTTAAAAAATTATCAGAATTGGTGAATTTTTATGTAGCCATTTTATTAAAGATGGAACAAAATACACAATATTTTTGACATATTGTGCTTTATTATTTCAAGAAAGGTAAAACACAACTAAAACACACACACAAAAGAAAAGATTTGTGCAGTGTGGAGAATGTGCTGTGACTGATTTAATGTGTCAAAAGTGGTTTGTGAAGTTTTGTGCTGGAGATTTCTTGCTGGAAGCTCCATGGTTGGGTAGACCAGTTGAATTTGATAGTGATCAAATTGAGATATTAATTGAGAACAATCAGGGAGACTTCTGGTCAAGATGGCAGCATCAGGCAAATATGGCTTGCCTCTTTGCACAACCATGTCAAAATTACAACTACAATATAGAACAATCAACCATCACTCAAAATTGTCAGAAATTGATTTGAATAGAAGTCTGGCAACTATGGAATTAATTAATAACCCTGCAATCTCCATACTACCTTTTAGCTAGATAAATGTAAGATGAGTGTATGTCTTTTGGGAAGCGTGATCCTTAAAGGAGAAGTCATAGGAATGTTTTGTCTTTCCCTTTCCTGGAGGATGGGTTATAGAGCATGTTGGCTAGAATTTGAGCAGCTACTAAGAACCATGGATGGCATGCTTCAGCTGGTGATGGATAGCAAAACAGAAAAAGACCAGGTTTTTATAATGGTAGAGTCACCTTACTATTTTTAGAGTACATAATTCCAATTTTTAAAGGTTTTTTTAGACGATTTTATTTATTTATCTTTAGTAGGGAAGGGAAGGAGAGAGGGAGAGAACTATCAATGTGTGGTTGCCTCTTAGGTGTCCCCAGCTGGGAACTGGCCTGCAACCCAGGCATGTGCCCTGACTGGGAATCAAACCGAGGTTTGTTTGGTTCTCAGGCCCGTGCTCAATCCACTGAGCTACACCAGTCGGCATAATACCGATTTTTTATGTGGGAGAAAAATAAGCTTTTACTGTGCTTAAGACATTGGAATTATTTTTCTGTTTCTTGCAGCTATACATATTTTTAACTGATCTACACACCTACACATCACCACAATTACCAACACCACAATTCTCCTGAAGTATTAAATGTATTAGAGTTATTTGGAATTGGAAGTGTTGAAGAAAGGATTGACATCACAAAAAGTGAAAAACAGCTTCTTGTCTTAAAATATTCTTCAATCACCCCCACTGCAAGGGAATTATTAGCCTCTTAATTTCATGTAATTATCCTCTCCTGTACTTGCCACCATCTCTATAGTTTCTCTTTGTGTTGACTTGGGTGCAAACTCAAATTCCTCTCATTTGTTGATGTTGAACCTGAAAGTGTCTGTTTTCATTGCTTGGGCTTTTGCCATCTAGGTTTTACATATACTCAAACTTATTTATTTTCCCAAGAATTAAAGGAAATCTTATGCCAGTTTAATAGTGTTTTAGATGAAAAAACACCTTTATCTCAGTATACTCTAATAATAATATAAATTAACATCTATTGAGTACTTACTATATGATAGGCATCATTTTATAATCTTTGCATTTTTCCTTTTTAAAAGCAACTATAGTGGTATAATTGACATAAAATGAATCACATATATTTGAAGTATACAACTGATATTTTGGTGTGTGCACATTTATGAAACTACCTTCTCTCTACTCAACTAGTGATCTTCTTTAACTCACTATAAATTAAGTTTTTGTTATCTAGAGTTTTATATAAAGGGAATCACACACTATGTATTTTTTATCTGGCTTCTTTCACTCAGCATAATTATGTTGAAATTGATTGTATGTGTATTTTAATAATTCATTCCTTTTTATACATTTTATATCTCTCTTGTACAGACATATCACAATTTATCTTGTCACCTGTTGATATACAGGAGCCCCCTCACCAGATTTTAGTTATTATATATAAGGCTGCTATGAATAGTCAAGTGCAGGTCTTTGTGTGTATTTGTGCTTTTATTCTCAACCTAGTAAAGGAATGGATAGGTCAGATGGCAGGTGAATGTGCAGTTGTTTAAGAAACTGCAAAAATGTTAACGGTTGTATCATCTGCATTTCCATGAGCAACGAATGAATGCACTGTCTTTTGTTGCTTGACTGCCATTGTTTTGAAAGCCATTGTTTTATATATTTTTGTCCTGTTTTTTTTTAGTTTTTCATGGAAGAGTATGAATCTGGTGTCTGTTACTTCAACTTAGACTGAGGCAGAAATTTATTTCTATCTCACAGCGTGCTCACAACTACCATGTAATGTAGGCAGTTTTGTTATCCTCATACTAGAAACAAAGAAACTGCTTTTTCTCAGTGACACGTTTGTATTACTACTGTTCCCTTTTATTTGTTCATTTAGTCAGTCAGTATTTCAGTCACTCCTATACCAGACATTGTAATAGGTGCTAACAGGAGGAAAGGATAGGAAGAAATACTCATTTTAGAAGTATCACTCCGGTATCAGTATGGGATAAATTAGAAAGTACGAGAGAAGAGGAAGGTACAAGAATGGCGAGAAGAACTAGTAGCAGTGGCAACAGGGTGAGATCAGTCTTCAGATATGTTCATGTATTCAGGAAGTAGTACACAGACTTTGGAGTAACAGCTGCTTACCATAGATGGACCCCAAACCTGTGTTTGAATTGACTGGGCAACTTAGAGGTTAAATAGAGATGTTTGACATCTGTACTCATTTATTCCTTTCTTTATTCAGCCAAACACTGGTTGGGGTGGGGAGGGACACTTAAAAATACAAACCATTTGCCAACAGGTAAAGTAAACCTAGTATCTGTTTCAGTCAGGCCCAGGTTTCCCTGGAGATTTCCTACTTGTTTTAGGTCAGTACTATTAAACACTCCAGGATGTAATCTAGAATCAGGAAGGGAATGAAAAGATAGTATTTTGGAAGAGTTTAAAATAGCATGACAAAATGTTTTCTATTTTTTTTATTGGGTGACAAAACACTTATGTTAGGAGAAAAATATATCAATGTTACATTAAAGCATTGTTTCTTTTTATACATTTGGACCATATTTCATTTTTTCTTTCTACTTTGTGTTTTGTTATTTTGTTTGGATTTTTAGAATAAACATATTTTTGTAGTAAAAATGAAATCATTGCAAAATTATCTCTGACTTTTTATTTGAGTTTTCAAAACTCCATTTTATGTCACTTTTAAAGGTTACCCACCTCTATGTAAATCTAATCATGATAGATCCTTGTTATTCTATCAGATCTCTACAGTCATTTCCCTCCTTAATCAACTTCCCTGTCCTGGTCCACTCTGTCCAGCTCCATCTCAAATTCCACCTGAGTTAGTGTGATCGTGAAACAGGGTAATGTTTAAGAGCACCTGGGTCAAATAGAGTTGACTTCATACCCTCATTTTGCCATTTACTACCTATGCAGGTTTGGACAAGTTAGTTAACCTCTCTAAGCCTCAGTTTTTCCATCTATAATATGGGCTGGAAATATTGATAATACTGGATTTTCATGAGAACGAAATGAGAGTGTGCATATGAAGTGCTTAGCATATTTCATATACATTTCATAAATGCAAGATGCTTATCATTATTTTTATGATTAGGGAAGATCTAACCTTGCATTTACCCCTAAATCAAGCCTAGTAGGGATGGTGTTGACATAGCCTTTGAAAGCAATTAGAACTCAACTCTCCATCTTCTAAAGTAGGCAGAATTGCATCACAAGGAAAAATTAATTTTGTGCAAGCAAGGCACTTCACAGACGGTGCATTTCCAAATGGCTGAGGATCACAGCTTCAGCTGTAGGATCAGACTAATTGTAACACAGTGACTTTATGGTCTAATGATTAAGGATACTGGCCAGGCAGTGAAAGACAAATACCATATGATCTCACCTGTAAGTGGAATATAATAAAAAAACAAACAAGCAAGCAAAATAGAACCAGAGACATGGAAATAAAGAATAAACTGACAGTGACCAGAGGGGAAGGGGGAGAAGGATAACAGGAAAGAAGGAGAAGCGTCAAGTCAAAGAACATATATAAAGGACCCATGGACAAAGACAACTGCAAGGGGAGGGTTGAATGTTGCAGGGAGGTGGGTAGGGCAGGGGAGAGTCATGGAGGAAAAATGGAGATAACTGTAATTGAACAACAGTAAAAAAATTAAAAAATTAAATTACAGTTTACAGTAAAAAAAATAGAATACCAACTGTGAAGTCAAACTGCCTGTCTTTCAATTTGGCTTATTAGCTCTTACCTTTTAAAAATTATCTAAAGTCTCTGTGCCTCAGTTTCTTACTGTTTGGATTGTTGAGATTAAATTAGTTTATGTATATAAAGCATTTAGAGTAATGTTCAGCACATACTAAGCTCCATTGTTTACTGTCCTCATCATCATGACCATCATTTGCATTTAAATATCCCATATTTTATATAACCAATAAACTAATGCATTTATGTTTTTGTCCAAGTATTAATAGTGGGATGGATAGAAGCTTCATTCCTATTTCACAGTTCAGCAAACTGAGGCTCAGAAAGATTAAGTAATTTGGCCAAGATTACACAGTCATGTAAAGGTACATAGAAGAAGGCCTTACACATAGTAATCGCTCAATAAATATTATGTGAAAAGTTGGAATTTGATCCTAGGTCTCCATAACTTTAAAAAACACTTTTTTGTCACTCCACAGAGCTGATCAGTCAGCTCTAGTTTTTATTTTGTTGGCTAATCTGTTTTCTTGCATTTGCCCAATGACATTGGGCAGTTACTCATCTGGAAATGCAAGAAAATATATTATAGTTTAAGCAATTGACTAATTGACATTTTTGTTGATGTGGTTTAAAATTTTTTTTTGAAATAAAGAGCTAGCAAGTGAAATAAAATTATGTCTGCACAAAAATACTCATAAGAGCAAGACATATATAGTAATTACAGTGTTAGGTGAAGCCAACACCTTTCCAATATTACCTTATATTAAGGGTGTTAGATGTCTGAAGTGGGTGTTTCAAATGTCCGGTTTTAATTATCACTGTGTAACTGAGGTAACACAGACTTCTGCCTGTTCTTTTGTACCTGCTCAGATTTGTCTGAAGATTGTTTTCTTAATTTGCATTGAGACCTGTATAGCACAGAATCAGAAACTCAGTCAGGCTGGCCATCGTTATATTGTATAATTGTGGGGATATCTAAGCCTGGTTCCTACTTCTTCTTGGTTCTGAATATTATGTCTCACTGGTGGTAAATGGGCTTTGGTCCTGTTCCTTAATTCTCAGCTCCCCTTATAATGATGGTGAGAATATTAATATTTATTCATCATTGTGGGGAAAACACTGTTAAATATTTAACACTAATCATATTTATTCCTCAAAATAAGGAGTATTTTCATTCTCCATAGGTACAAACTGAGGTGTAGAAAGGCAAAGAAACTAGCTTAAGGTATATACAATGAAGATAACTCCAGAACCTCTTCTCTTAGCCATTACATTTTATTTTTTATTATAAATGCAGCACATATTACTTGTAGAAATTATAGAAAATATAGATAATCAAAATGAAGAAAATAAAAACTGTTCATAACCCAATTGAAAAGAAAAAAACACTGTTACCACAATTTTACTTGTTTGTTTGCACAGATAGCCAGCTAGCTAGCTAACTAGAGATATCTAAAAAGTCAAAAAAGAAAAGTTATTTGCAATTTTTTTCATAAAAGTTAGGTAATAGGAAACTATTCTGTAAAACTACTTTATCTTCCACTTGGCAATACAGTTTAAATATTTTCTACACATTGAATACTTTCATATAAGTCTTTTAAAATAATCTCAGGAGATCATTTTTGGCTGCACAATAATTTATTTCATCAATCCCTTAGTGTCAGACAATTAAATTCTGTAATAAATGCTACTGTAATAAATGTTTTGTGTTCACCATGATTATTTTGTTAGGTCAGATTCCTGGATATGGAATTGAGGTTATGTATATTTAAAACACTTCACTCATAGGCAGGATATAAAACTGAAACTCACAGACACAGACAACAATATGGTGATTATCAGACAGAAGGGGGCAGTGGAGGGTGTAGTAAAGGGTAAAGGGAGCCAAATACATGGTGATGGAAGTTGATTCAACTTTGGGTAGTGGACACACAGTGCAATGTACTGATCATCTATCATAGAAATGTATCTTTGATACCTATATGATTTTTATTATCCAATATCATCCTAATATATATGATAAAAAATAAATATACAAAAAGCAGAATAGATAATATAAAATGATAAAAATGAAAATAAAAATAAATACAAATAAAACACATTTGAGCCATTTGAATAAAATTCCCTCCAAGTTTTGCTTTTCTGTATTTTCTCCAGTAGAGTCTAAATGTATGAGCCTCTCTGATTGCTTTCAAAACTATGATTTAACTTGATTTACTGGTTAGGTTAGATATTTTCAGTAAGTGTAATGGCAATTTATAGTTCTGTTCTAATTTTTTTTCTTTTGCAACTTGCTTGTTCACATTCTTTCTCTCCCTTTCTCTCTCAGTAGTAATAATTTTTTGATTGTGAGAGCTTTTAAAAAATTAATAGACCTTCTTTCTTTTAGCAGTTTTAGGTTTACAAAAACAAAAATCGAGAATGAATAGGAAGTTATATAACCTCTTGCCAAACACCCCCACATTCTCCTGTTATATAGCATCTTGTATGAGGTATATTTATTACAATTGAAGGATCAATATTGACAAAACTACTGTTAACTAAAGTCTATTAGTTAAGGTGCACTAATACATTAGGTTCCACTCTTTGTGTTGTATATTCTATGGATTTTGACAAATATAAAATGACATACATCTACCATTACAGTTTTAAACAGATAACATTTTTACTGCCCTGAAAGTCCACTGTGCTCCACCCACTCATCTCTCTCTCCTTCCACGGCAACCGCAACTGTTGATCTTCAACTGTCCGCATTTTTTTTTTTTTTTGCTATTTTCAGAATGCCATATAATTGGAATTGTACAGTATGTAGTCTTTTCAGATTGGCTTCTTTCATTTAGCAAAGTGCATTTAAGTTTCCTTCATGTATTTTTATGACTTGATAGCTTCTATCTTTTCATTACTGAATAGTATTCCATTGTATAGATTATCATAGTTTATCTATTCACCTATTGAGGGATATCTTGATTGTTTCCAAGTTTTGGAAATTATGAATAAAGCTTCTATAAACACAAGTGTGTAGGGTTTTGTATGGATGTAAGTTTCAACTCATTTGATTAAATGCCAAGGATCATGATGGGTGGATCACATGGCAAGAATATATTTAGTGTTGTCAGAAACCATCAAACTGTCTTCCAAAGTGGCTGTACTATTTTGCAGCAGTAAATGAGAGTTCTTGTAACTACACATTTTCACTTGCATTTGGTGTTGTCAGTGTTTTGGATTTTGGCTATTCTAATAGGTGTATAGTGGTATCATTGTTTTAATTTGCAATTTCCTAATAATATATGATGTCAAACATCTCTTTATATGCTTATTTGCCATTTTTATCTTCTGTGGTGCCATATATTTACAGATTTCTAGCCAATTTTTGAACTGAGTTATTGTTTTCTTATTGTTGAGTTATAAGAAGACTTTGTGCATTTTGGATACCAGTCCTATTGGTGATATATATTTTAAAATTATTTTCTCCAGTCTGTTTGTTCTCTTAAGTGAATGTTTTTATATTACGTAAACATAACACTTTCTGTTGGTATAAATTTGCATGTATTTTCCCATTTGTTACTTATTTTTCAGTGTTCTTTATACTATTTTTGATGTCCAAAAGTTGTGATTTTCAAATGGTCAAATCCATAATTTTTTTTCTTTGGGTCTTATTTCTTTTTGCTTAAACAAAGAAATACCCTTTCCTTTCAAGCAGTATATAACTACTTGTTCAGTTATACTCTTAAGGGTTCTATGGCTTGGCCTGTTTTTTTTGTTTTCTTCCTCTCCCCATGCTTTACCCTCTCCTCTTTCTTCTTCTACATTTATTCTTTAATCTACTTGAATTTGTGTTAACAAAGTTACACATAGGGATGTAACTTCACTTCTTTCCCAGTGATTAGCAAGTAACCTAACACCATTTGTTGAAAACTTATTCTTTCTCCATGGAAAGCTTATTTTTTAACCAAAGTAGTTAATTCTTCTATCATATTAAATAACTAAAATATAGACCTTTTTAAAATAGGAACTTCACCATTCTATTTCTCTGTATTCTCAAAGTCTAGAGTAGTTTCTGACACACAGTAGAAATTCAGTAAATTTTCGTTGGATAATAAGTGAATGAATGAGTTCTTCGGGACTTTTTGTATTATTCCATTTATAGTTATTTCTATACCATTAGAATATTGTGTTAACACCTGCAAGTTTGTAAATGCATTTTATTATTTGAACACAAATCTCCCTTTATTAAAAAAGTATTCTTGACTTTTCTTGTATTTTAAAAGATGATTTTTAGACTCATTCTCCACATTCTAAAAATATATTTGGAATTTTTATTGAAATTGCGTTAAATCTGCAGAATAATTTGAGCAGAGTTGACATATTCAATATTTTTCCTATCCAGGAATATTGTGTATTTCATCTTTTCTGTTTATACTACTAGAGTTTGGGTGACTTTATTTATGCAGGTTGGTCATCTTTTGTTTATTTGGGGTTAGTTTTTATTTTTATTGCTATTAAGCATAAAACATTTTTTCCTGTTATGTTTTGGAACTGGCTTTTGCTTATATATGGAGGAGCTATTTATTCTTATATGTTGGTTTTGTTTACATCACAGATTTTTAATAAGACATTTCAGTGATGTTTCTGGGCACTGTAGGCAGCATTCAGTGCCCTTGCGTGTCTGTGTATCCTTCACCCTTTAGAGGCAATGAGAAGAATTGAAAAAGAACTTAGAATATGAGATCTGAAATCAAATACTGCCCTTCACATCTATAACATGGCAAATCATTTAAGCATTACTGATTCTTAATTGACTAATATGTAAAGTGAGAATAACATATGAAGATGTACTAAAAATAATTGTCATAATTTTTTAATAAACTATAATAACATCATGTGATAATACTGATACCTACTTAATATTAATTTGGGGGCTAAATAATGATTCTTACTATGCTCAAAATAATCTTATGAAGTAGGCTGTATTATTACGCCAACTTTCATGTAAGAAATTGGAGGCTTAGAGAAATTTTTAGAAGTAATATAATAAATATAGTGGTTAACAGGGGTGTATTTGGGAGCTTGGCTGCCTGGTTGAAATTCCAACTTGCCAACCTGCTCCTGATGACCGTGACCACATTTCTCAACTTCTCTGAGCATCAGCTACCGTATTTATAATGTAGGGAATAATTATAATGATGTGTACTACAGAAGTTTCTTTTTTGTTTTTTTGAGGTAGTTTTGAACTGTTTAAAATAATGCCTGACCCATAAATAAGAGCCAGCTTAATGGCCCGAGCTTCCTCCTTTGAGGGCAGAAATTCTGTACAGTCTTTGTCACATAGTCACGTGTGTCACCCGACCACCCTGACGACTTACAGGAATGCCACACATCTCTCTCCCTTAATCAAATTCTGCTTGTCTTTCAAAGTTTATTTTATGTAAATAGATTAAAGAGATACTTACAGTCTTCCATTGATCATGACCACAATTTAAATATTATTTTATGATTAGTTTGAGCAGCGATTTTCAACCTGTGTGCCACAAGAATCTTTAAAACATGCAATACTTGATTAGTTAGTCAGGGACACTGACCGGTTTTCTCTTAGGTTGTCAAAAAAAAATAAAAATGACAACAGCCAACACAACAATAGCCATCTGGTGCAAATGAATGAAAATTATATGTATTTTTTGTCAGATCTGCAAAACATATAAGGTTTTTTGGTGTGCTGCACAATTTTAGTAATTAGTGTTTATGTGCCATGAGATGAAAAAGGTTAAAATCAATGAGTTATAGCAAGATCTGAACAACAGCCCTACACGTCTTAAATTCTTGCTCCCTCCCACATCGAATCTTTCAGAAAGTCCAATCGGCTTTTCCACCAATACTGCCTGAGTCTGAACCACTGAGTCTGAGTTTGCTTGGATTACTGCTACAGTCTAGTAATTGGTCTTTCTGCTTCTACTTTTGCCTCCCTACAGTCTACTGTTAAAACAGTAGCCAGGGCTATGTAAGATACATTCAAAACAGTGAAAAAACATCATCAAAACCCCACAATGATAAAGTAGGACCACTGAAACAAGGATAAAGTAAACAGAGGTAAGCAATGAGAGGAAAATTAAGCTTAGAACTGAACTGTATTTCCTAGTAGCCAAGGCAACATGTATGTTGAATTAGGTAGTTCTTGTTAAAACATGGTCTTTGGATTATCAATA
>PVKM010020443.1:0-23354 GCA_004027735.1 Carollia perspicillata | reverse complement strand
ATTCAATATCTGATAGGTGACTTGCCTCCATTTCATTTAGCATTCTTTCTGAGGCTTCCTCCTTTCCTCTCATTTGGGGATTGTTTCTTTGTCTTCCCATTGTTTGTGAGACTCTTCTTGTTAGCTTCCAGTTTTAAATGGATTTGTTCTCGTTCCCAGGGTTTATGGTGTGGACTGCTGTGGTAGAATGCCTGTGAGACTCAGTGGTGCCATCTCCTTCAGGTATCCTGGTATTCACTACTTCCACCTATTCTCTTGTTGTTTTCAAAGTCCAAACCGGTTTTTCTGGTCTTGCTGGCTGCAGGAGGCTAGGGCGTGATTGGTGTGGCATTTTTCCCTTCCCGATGTTTACTAGCACTGTCTTGCAAGCACTGTCCCAAGAGCTAGTCTGGTTCTTTTCCCCAATATCTTAGATGTGGGAATCCTGGTTTTCTTCAGAGCGCTTTTCCCAGTGGTTATCACTGTAGGCTGGGGTATGGAGCGCCCACTGGGGGCGCCTTAGTCTCGTGGATTTGGGCCCAAATCCTTCCTAGTGCTATGGGGAGACGCAGTGCATTCCATGTAACCTCAAGGTCTCTGCCAGGCTGGGTTGGGAGTCAGCTGGGGGGCTGTCACAGCAGATACCCCAGTCCCTCTGTTTTTAAAATTCCTCCTACTCAAGCCTTCCACCCCATGTAGCCCAATTCTCCAGCCAGACCAGTGACTATGGGCATCAGTGCCTGTCACTGTCTGTCTCTCAGCTCTCCCGGGCTGGTGACCATAGACTCTGCGGGTAATCACGGCCCCATACATCTTGCCTCTTCGTCCTTATTCCCCTCTCTGTGACCAGAACTCTCCTGGCGTTGCTCAGACCCTGGTCTGTTGGGGAGGGAGGGAGCAGTTGACCCAGCTCTCTCCCAAGGACTATGGCAGGCCCTCCACTCTCAAGAAGTCTGTGGTAGACCCAGCACCAGCTCTGGGCACCAGGCCTAGAGCTACAACTGCATCCCGGTCCCCATGCTGGTCCCTGGGACCTTATTGTCCTGAAATATCCTTCTTACTGTCTGGTTTCTGGTTTTTCAGTGTCGCTATAATTTTTGGACTCTTATTTTCACATACACTGGGGTACTGTTGTCTATCTGCTCTATTCCTTCATGGATTAGGCAGGTTTTCCTCCCGTGTGTATGGGGAAGTGAAATCTGCTCCCTCCTGCTCCATCGCCATCTTCCCTCCACCCTGAAATCTTCAAGTATTTGTCACTCTTCTAAGCCTGGAATTTCCATAAAGAGAGAATCACAATTCAGTTGAAAATGAAACAGAGAGCAAGCAGTATCTTTATTCAAAATTAATGTTCTCATTGTGTACGTTGTTGCTGCACAGTGTCTCCAAATTGGGAACAAGTGACATTCACTAGATTATTTCCCTCCATGTGAGGGGCAGATCAAGCCTCATATAATAAAGGGAATTTGGATCTCCCGGACTTTAGAGCGTTCTCAGTGCTGGCCTGTATGGACTGTGAGCAGCCAACTGATATCCGTATGCTTCTCTCTTCTTTTTTCTATAATCGGGTTGTTTGACTTGCCTTTTCTCAAAAACAGAAGGGGATCTCAGATTTGGTAGCTGTGGAAAAATCCATCACCTATTTATTTTATATGAAAGGTTTATTATGTCAAATTTTGAAGCCACACAAAGGAACAAAACACTGATTCTTACACAAACATGGGTTACTCTACATGTAGTAAACCTTGTGCTACATGATATGAGTCCAATCATCAAAGATGACAGAGTATTATTTTATTCCTATGCCATAGCCAGAACAGTGAAATTCTAGAGTGAGACAGCAGATTGGGTGGTCTGGAGTTGGGACTGGGAGAGTTGTGGTGTTGGTGATGGTGGTGTGGTGTGAGGTGGCGTAGGATAGGTTGGGATGGGGTAGGAGGGGAGACAAGAATGGAGGTAGAGTGAGGACACCCCAGGAGCTACATACTTAATGACACTGGGAGTGGGTATTATTCCGAGTGATTCACTGTTTTGTTTTGTTTTTTAATGTTTTCTCTCCCAAGAACCCAAGAAAAAATAACCTGTGGAGTTAAACAAGGATCAGCCACTACACTGCCACTGGAAATTTGCAGAAAATAAAAATGAGGGCAGGGAGAGGAGTGGGAAGTAATCATATATTTACATTTCTGCAAGTCACCAGGCATCAATATTTTGAAAGTGATGTGACCTCACCTCATTTCACATGTACATGAAAGAAATTTATATTTGAGATACTCTCTGCGTTATTTCTAAATGATATGAATAAATGAAAACAACAGCAATGGCTGTTATGAATACTGACCACAAACCTCTAAACTGTCTTATGCTCTCCACTGCATAACATGAGCTCCCATCTTTTCTCATGCCTTATACCCTTTCCCTGAATGCTTCCATCAGTCTCCACATCTCCTGCCACTCTCAGCCCTGTCATGTGGTCAACCTTTATCCTCTGGAAGCTATAAAAGTGATCACCAGTATGGTAGGGACTGACTATTAGGCTCCATACTGAGCCCTCCAGTTTGGAAGCATGGCCAGCCACTCACAGCTAGGCCTTCTCTAGTATCATAACAGCAGAAGGGGACTTTAGAGACTTTGTTCTCTCTCCTGCTTGCTCTGTCTCCTTTCTGTACTTTGTTCCTCCCTTTTCTGTTCTGACACCCCTGGGACTGGGATGTTCACCATATCAAGGAATGACTCCCCACTTATGCTTCTACAGTGACAATGCAAGGCCATTTGGTGAACTTGGAAAAGTCACACAGGGCTTCCACCTGGGGAAACTAATTCTGTGCCAAGTTAGAAATTTCCTCAAAGGAAAGGGTCAACTGGGTACCCTTTGTGGGCAGAGAAACTTGGGTGGAGTCGCTTTGTGTTGTGGTAGCAGATGCCACTGTGAAACATCCATAAATAATAGACAGTAACAGAAACGATAATCATTTAAATGGTGATATGATACATGGTCATATGTTTACTCTTTTTAAAACAAGAGAGGTATAATTTTAATAACCTCATTATAAGTTTGCATGGAGACAATTGAACAGATATTGTGGGCTGATTGCACTATAGGCAAGGTAAATGTTGAATCACTATTGTACATCTGCAAGTTACAGGCTATTGTATACCAGCCATATTTGCAAAAGCTAAAAAGTGTTACATAGAATGTATGCCTCTACCTTCCTTCCCCCTCCACTTGGGGAAAGCTTAACTATCATATGTGCAGTATTTTTAAGTGAGCAAGTTTGCAAGTATGGGACTGAGTGGTTGGCCACTCAACCCAGGTGCTGTGCCCACCAGTCTAAGTCCAGGACTGGTCAATTTGTCAACTTCAGCACCCAGGTAAACAGTCATCCAGGAAGCCAGAGATGAACCTTGTAAGGCCAAAAGCCATGGGTAGGTCATGGTGGAGACCCAGGTGTGGACACCTGCTCTGCTGGTCACCTAGGAAGGATGTGCGAATAGGAAGAAGCAGAGGAGACAGTAGGAAAGACAATAACACTGCCCAGCCTTCCTCACCAACAGGACAGCTCACTGTACTACCCTAACTGGGGACTTTGGAAAAAACAGTGTAGAAAAATCAAGTCCAATGGCTGGAACCCAGGTTTACCCATGTCCAAAGAGGCTGATCTCTGAGTGCCTCCATGAAGAGCCCATGGCTGTCCCCATCTCTGGAGCTTCACTTGGCAAGAAAGTGTGCTTTGGTGGCCAGCACCAAGGCCCACATGCACATGGGCCACATAGACAGCAGCCAGAACCCATGAAGGCAGATGGTCGCCTATCTCTTCACATCTTTTATCAGGACTCAGAAGAATTTCAGAGGTGTCACCAATGAAGGGAAGGACCCCAGGAAGGAAGGCGGCCAGGTGTATGCCACCCTGTCCATCTACCCCATTTCCTCCAAGTCAGTAGGCACCTCTGGAGCAGACTCCAGGCACCAATATTGGCTGTTGCCAGGCAACATCACCATTCAGTCTGGGACCCTATGGGAGAAGGGGCAGCATGAGCAAGTTCAGGTCAACCCTTCAAGGTGTCCTTGGAGAGCCACTGTCTCAGTAGTCCTTCAGGTCCAGTCTCCAGAGAACAGGCTTAGTGTTCATGTCTAGCACCACCTGCAGGATCACCCCATTGCCCCTGGCACACTGGAAGTCATCCTCCTCCTCCACTGCCAAATCACATCCTTCAGGGCTCTGGAGGAAAAAAAAAACATATAAGCAATCAACAGGTGGCACCAGACAATAGGCTTGAACTTCAGCAGGAAGGAACTGGATTGCCCTCCTTGCAGGCTGGTCTCATCCCCAAACACCTGGAATCCAGTCTCTCGGCCTGTGGTAAATGGTGGGGCATCTACCTGGGAGTTTTCGGGAGGCACGTTGTGACCATAGCAGGGAAAGGAGGACATGGAAAATGAGTGGCTCTCTGGTGGGAGCAGCCAGTGCAGGAGACCAATCAGGCATCAGGGATTTGAAAGATTTCCCTAAAGTCTGATGCATGCAGGCCCAAGCTTCCCAGTGAGACACCAGCTATTCCTGCGCTCCCAGGAAGACCTAGGAAAATTTGTGTGCCTGGGGACTCTAAAAGTTAAGCAAGGTAGGTAAGTATTCACAGAACAACAACGGAAGAACCATTTCCTGTTATTTATTTTACTTTTTGCTCTTTTAAATATTGAATTTATTTGGGGCACATTGATTAATACAACCATTTAGATTTTGAAGAATGTAATAATGCAAAATAAGAATCCTTCTATGGAACTCCTAAAAACTAAAAACCTCTACAGATTTTTAAACCTACATTTCAAATAAACCCCATCTAGCACTCACTACACAAGTTATAAGGTCTCTTTTCCTCCTGATTTATCCCCACATTTTTTCTTTGATGTCTTTGGTTTCCCCCACCCCACCATAAATGTACCATATCCAGAATAGGTAGGAGGTCTTTCCAAGGCATACAAACGATACAGGAAGTCATACAGTCAAAGAAACATATACCAGGCCACATAAAAGTTTAAGAAAAATCTGCCCTGGCTGGTGTGGCTCAGTGGATTGAGCACAGACCTGCCAACCAAAGAATCACTGGTTCGATTCCCAGTCAGGGCACTTGCCTGGGTTGCGCACCAGGTACCCACTATAGGAGGTGGGTGATGCATCCCCACATTGATGTTTCTCTCCCTCTCTTTCTCCCTACTTTCCCCTATCTCTAAAAATAAATAAATTCTTTTTTTTTAAGTTTAAAAGAAATCCGTCTCTGCATATACCACAACAAAGCCCAAACAAAGCAAGTAGATGAATGTTGGCAACATTGGTGCAATGTCAGTTGGTTGTGGATTTCAGCATTACTTACCATAACAACAACAGCATGAGAGCAATGTGTGAATTATGTGGATTTGGAATAAGATAAATAAATTATGAAATGTTCCATGAAACTTAAAAACCAATTGATCTGGCCCTGTCTAGGCAGCTCAGTTGGTTACAGCATCATCCCTGTACATTAAGGTTGCAGGTTTTGTATGTGCCTTATGCCCACAGTCAGGGCATACAAAAATTGAACAAAGAATGCCTAAATAAGTGGAACAACAAGTTGATGTTTCTCAGTTTTTCCACATTTCTCTCTCAAAACCATTAGATTCACAAAATAAAACATTTTTAAAGTGTATATATGAAGCAAGGGATCTGCTTAAAACCACACAGCAGTAAAAATGAAGCATATGGCCAATGGCCTAGTCCCTCTAGGCCTGGGGTGACCCACTGCCAGTGATTGTCCCTACACCACACTGCCTCTCATGCACTGTGACAGACTGGAGAGAGTATATGAGGGCATTGTCCCAGTGGCTTTGTGTGTAAAGCAGTGAGAAGGTACTAGGACCACATATTGGGGAAATCCTTGCCTAACTCTTCCCAACCACTGTGATTTGATCCCCAACTTTCCATGTTCTGTCGAATTTCTGGTATTCCTTCCTTGCATGGCATGAGGGTGTGGACCAAATTAAAAGCCAGATGGCAATATGACCTTATTCTCATCCTGTCTGGGAACAGAATCTACCAAAGAAATGGGAACAGGAGGATATGTAAGAGGTCACCAGAGGCTTTGATGAGAAATAATTCAGAGTCTCTCAGAGAAAGGCAATGTCTCTGGGGGAGGTAGGGAGGCCAGTGAGCTTTGCCCTACCTCATGCTTTATCCTCTATTCACTCAGTGACTAGGTGTCCATGAAGTGACTGCGCAGATTTCCCATGATCACATCAGTGTGGTGTGAATAGGAAAATAATGGAATTTGCCAATATATTTGGATAAGGGTTTGATATCCAAAATTTATAAAGAACATAGAAAATCAACACCACAAATACAGCAATCCAATTAACAAAATAGAAAAAGAATCTTAATACACACTTCTGCAAAGAGGGTAAAAAAGGTTAATAGATATATGAAAAGATTTTCAATGTCACCAATCATTAAAGAAATGCAAATTAAAAGGTGTTATATTAAAGGTCAAATGCCAGCTGTTTTGAGGTGAGGTTTTTTTTTTTAGGCAATATAACTTACACAGTGATTAACATAGTAACTTGTTAATAAAAGCCTCTTTTTAAAACAGATTGTGTTTATTTACTTTTAGAGACAGGGGAAGGGAAGGAGAAAGAAAGGGAGAGTAACATAAATGTGTGAGAGAAACATTCATCTTTTGCCTCGCTGGTGCTCTGAAAAGGGGACCTGGCATGCAACCTAGGCATGTGCCAACTACCATTTGGTTCATAGGCCAATGCTCAAATCTCTGACCCACACGAGCCAGGGCAAGAAAATATTCTGTAAATATCTATGATGTCAAGTGTTTTAATGTGACATTTAAGGTCATTATTTATAATTTATTAACATATACTATTATAAAATAAAACTACTGCTTTTGAAAATTTCACTACATGTTTACTATCACAAGGATACTTTGAGTCAAACCCATTTTAATCTTATTATTTCAGATAAAGAAACAAATGGTATATTTTGTACATTAAAATGACCACCTATCTCTGGCTCTTCCAAAATTTTAGACTTGGAACTATGTACGCTTCTAGCTCTTCATATCCTGTATAAGTATAGAAAAAACTCAAAGAGAGTTTGGGTTAATCTGGAAAATGAAATGGACTTTCTTGCTAGTGGTTCTAACTGTGTTTGTACAAGTGACTCTGTGGAACTTAACTTTACAGGGTCTGGCCATATGTCCTTTTATGGCACAAAACAATGATGGTGAAGGCAATGGCAATGGACACCAGAGCAGGGACAGCACCTGCTGTGAGAACGAATAGAAGAAGACACAAATTAGGACAGACTTGGAGCAAATCTAGGATTCTGCCAGGCACAAACTAATGCTCTCAAATTAATCTATGTTCTATAGAAACATGAGGTTTTTCTTCTGGACACAAAAATCACTCCCTTTGTATATGGTCCTGTGATCCACCCTGATCCATCCTAATCCATCCTTTTAGTCACCAGTTGAAAAATGCCACCAGATGCAACAAAGCTATGGAAATAGTATAAGTAAACTATGGCAAAGAGATTTCAGGTAATGTCTTCTACAACTGTTTGACTCTCTTACTAAAACTGAAGTTAACAGATTTTGTTCCACATCCTTCACTAGTGTTTCAAGTTGTCTCAGAATGTGTCTACATTAGCAGGTATATAATATATAGTTTTCTGAAAGAAGTGTATTCAAAATCATTTGAATAACCTGAATGGGCCTTGGTATTTTTGCCCCCTGCCTAAATGCCTAATCTTGTTACAGAAACACACACCAGGGCCCCATAAAATGGCATCACAAGCTCCTTGAAGGTTGCTTTTGATGTACTTTTTAAAACTAATAATGGCTACAGGTCAGTGAGGAAAAAGGTACATACTTTTTATGAAAAATTGAAATTTATGAAATGCAACCACAGCTGGGCCAGCTGCATATTCTGCAGGAAGAAGCATCAGGGGGAAACCTGCCATGACTGATCCATTTACTCCATGCAAAATTACACAGGGTTATTTTATACCACCCGCTTTTCAGAGATGCAAACTGACTCTCATACAGATGAAAGGATACTCCCATGACACAAACTAGATGCTGGCAGAGTCACCTTGAGCCAACAGGACTACATAGGGCCCACTTTCTTGAAATCAGGTCCAGAATGCGTTGTTTGGTGTTTTGCCAGATAAGTCAGCAGGTACATAGTCAGGTAAAGGATGGTGGTACATAGAAAGACTGGTATCATACAACATTTTGTCTCAATAAATTAATTCAGAAATGGGACTGTGAATAGAAAGATAGGCTTATGAAATATTTATAAATATTATAGCTATAGCCTGATTCCAAACTGAATAGGCTGTAGCTGTCACACTGTCATGATCTCTCTCTGATGTTAGCTACTTTATTGCAAACAAATTGACTGTGAATTTATCGTTCTTTTACATGGAAACTGCCCTTGTGTTCTAGTCCTCAAATGTGTTTTTCCATTGGTCACTGATGAGCACTCATTTTAATGATACTTTGAGGCACCTGTAAAATGGCTTACCAGCAAATCAGAATACTTCCATCCTGAGTTATCATACAGATTCTTTGTTAGAATGTATTATTTCTCTTCCCGAAGTCATTAAGTATTTTCCACTTTTAGAAATTTGGAATCTCCATAATAGGAGTAACAAAATTAAATTTAAGGTAAATCAAAAAGTAATCAGTAACTTCATTTGAGATCAAGAATGTTCTCATTGTGTGTGTTGCTCCTGCACACTGCCTCCAGATTGGGAAGGAAAGGCACTCTGCAGATAGTTCCTCCTTTTCACAGGTGGAAGAAGGTTCAGGGATTAAGCCAAATGTGGCTCATCCATACATTAGGGGGTCAGTAGTTCTGGCCTGTAAGCTTTTGAGGGACAATTTGAAATCTTGAGGCCTTTCTTTTCTTTTTTAATAATCTCTAAGTCTTTTTTTATTATTGTACTCTCTATTTTTAATTTTATTTTATTCATTTTTTATTTTTGTCCAACTACAGTTGTCTCCTATTCTTATTTCTATAATCAGGTTTTTGGTTTCAGAGTCACTGAGATAATGAGCTTAAAGGAGGGCCTGTTGCTCCTCAGCTAACAAAATGCATTGAAAACATTAATTGAAAAATTTTCCTCACCATTAAACTCAAATTATACATTTAGTGTAGAAAACTGGTTTATTTCAAACTGGTTGGTGAATGTGACTCAACCTTGTATCAAAAGCCAACAGGAGCGAAGTGGTGGGCAGGAGCCAGACCTTCAAACCAGTCTTCCTGTGGGAACCAGGCATAGAAAATGCATCCAGACTGTTATGGCTTGCTCTTGCTAAAACTTCCTCACCCTGATCTGAAACAGTAGATGTTTATTGCCTATCTTCAAGGTAATTTCCAAAGCCTGTGTGAATTTTCCCAAGGATGGATCATAATCAGCTCATCACATTTCCTTTCTGCATTTGTTAGTTTTGTTTCCTTGATTGTACCTAAATGTAGACAACAACATTCTATGTAATAGATAATAAGTCCTTCTTTTGTGTGAGACCTAATAGAAACAATAAAAGCTTGTCCAGGCAAGGGTCAGGGCACTCTCCCCTTGAGAGAGTGGCCAAGGCAGTGTCCCCTTGAGAGAAGCAGCCATAGATCTCTTAAGAGAGTACTTGTACTGTCCCTTTTTCTCCCCAGGACTATTGTAGTGTGTTCATTTGTTCTCATCTTCAGCCACAGCATGCAAACTCTGCTGGCTGGAGTCTGCCACAATTTAGAGCTTAGAGTTTTTTCATCTTTTGCACACCTGTCCCTGCAAAAATATCTCTGAAGTGCTGAATGTCCCTAGGTGACCTCCAGAAGTTTATTCTTCTGCTTGTTAAATATAATGTGGCTGACATCATGTCCCTTTTTGTATCATTTATTGTGAGGATGACATCAGTTTGTCCCTGGATTTGGCTTGCACATAGAAGGATCTGCAAAAGGCATAGTGCTTGAAGTGTCCATAGTGTCCATGCTACTAAACTTCACAGGTAGGACCATCATTTACATGACTACCTACCTTTTTTCCTTTCTGACATTCAACAGCACAAAATATCCTGGACCATTTTTTCAATAGGTGAACACTGGCCAACTCCATGTCACATGGTGACTCTCCCATATCTAGGTTGTGTCTTGGAGCTAACCCCTCATCTCTCTGAGTCTCAGTTTGCTTCTGTGAAAGTTGTTGTTAGAAAATATATTTTATATAAATTTGGATGAGTATCTTGGATCAGCTATAGCTGGTGTTTACCTGGTACTTGGTTTTGCAGAATATATTGCTGGACCTGCTGTGCTTTTTGATCTTTACAAATTTTCAGTCACTCATAAAAGGCCTTCTGTCTCCATCTTCACTAGCCTATGGCCATCAAAAGTTAGAAACACCTGGAAAGCAAACTGCCAAGGAGTTTCAGATGGCATTTATCTAGTCCGGGTTTTTGCTTTTGGTGTGGCCTGTTTAGGGATTTCTGGAGGCAGCAAAAAATCACCAGGCCCACTCAGACATTTGCTATCATTTTGGATGCAGGTCACTCATTCAACTCTGTGTTTTATATACCTCATTCAGACAGGCCCACCCTGAAACACTTATCATAACTCAGTAAAAGAAAAACAGGCACAACAATTGATCTGCAGTTTTGGTCAGAGGATTAGGCAGTCAAAATACACATCACTTGATGTGTCCTCCACATATGTCAGATGTGGTGTTTTCTTAACATTCTTTGTATCTGGAGGCTTTTTCCAAATGTGGACTTGAGTGAAGGATCACAAGAAAATAGATATAGGTTAGTGGTCTTTGAGTCCAGAGAAAGTGTCTCCCATTTTTATAGAACATGTCCTGGGGAGGAGAGAATGGTATTATGGGTGAGAAGGGCCTGGAAGTACCCTGGATTTGGTCCAACCCCTTTCTAAACTTGATGCCACTTTGCTATTTTTTTGCACTTCAACTGCTGGCCTTTTTCTAATGCCTTTGCATGATCAACTGTATCATCTTCATCCTGTGCCATATAGACAACCTGTGGCTAGACTCTGGGAACTTCAGACCCACAGAGTCAGTTGTAAAATACTGCTAAGAGCCCCTTGCTAGAGCCACCTAACTTTCTTTCTATCCATCTTACTATCCATTGATACTCGTTTACTATATTGTTACATGAAAATATATTTTATATAAATTTGGATGAGTATCTTGGATCAGCTATAGCTGGTGTTTACCTGGTACTTGGTTTTGCAGAATATATTGCTGGACCTGCTGTGCTTTTTGATCTTTACAAATTTTCAGTAAAGATCAAATTTTTTACAAATCTTTACAAATTTCTATTTTCTATTACAAAAAATCCTTACAAATTTTCAGTAAAAATGGATGGCTGGGGAAACAGACAGTTCCTGGATGAAAAATTGGAAATGCTCTTAATGGTGTTGTGAAATTAAAGTATCTAAAATGCCTTTTACTTTCCTCATCTGTAATTCTGAAGTTAAAAAAAAAGCATTTATTTCAAGGGTTCCTTTTGAGAATTAAATGTGGTATGAGATGATTAAAGAAGAATAATCTTATTTTAAAGCACTGTGTTTTAGACAATTAAAAAATAAAATTAGGCTAATGGTAAAATAGCTATCCTTGATAGGTATTTATAGACCACTGCATTTAAAACTGCAGGATACACATTTTTTCCCTATTTCACGTGGACTACTTTCCAAGACAGATCATGCACTAGGAGAGAAAACAACTCTCAATCATTTAAAAATTTTAAAATTATATTAATCATAATATTTTTTCTTTTTTAAAAAGATTTTATCCCTTTATTTCTAGAGAGAGCGTAAAGAAAGGAGAAAGTGAGGGAGAGAAACATCAGTGTGTGGTTGCCTGTCATGTATCCACAACTGGGGACCTGGCCTGCATCTCAGGCATGTATCCTGAGAGGGAATCAAACTGGTGACTCCTTCATTTGCAGGCTAGTGATCAATCCCCTGAGCCATACCAGCCAGGGCTATGTTAACCATATTTTCTGACCACAATGGTAAGAAACTGAAAATCAAATATAGGTAAGAAAACAAAAACAAGCAATACATTTGGAAATTAATCAACATGCTACCAAATACTCAATAAATCAAAAATTGAAATGCATGGCACTGACTGGTATGGCTCAGTGGATTTAGTGCCAGCCTGTGAACCAAAGTGTTGTTGGTTCAATTCCCAATCAGGGCACATGCCTGGATTGCAGACCTGGTTTCCAGTAGAGGGTGTGTGAGAGAGACAACCACCCACTGATGTCTCTCTCCCTCTCTTTCTCCCTAACTTCCCCAGTCTAAAAAAAGTAAATATAAAATCCTTAAAAAATTAAAAGAAACATAAAACTCATAACTACACTGAGAAAATACAAATTCTAATATAGTTTTTTTTAAATCTGCATTTATCAAAAGCTCATATAAGAGGAGACTATAACTACACAGTTCTAACTAAAGAGCAGAAAAATTTCAATAAAATCATTTGAATTTCTAAATACATTAAAAAAGAATTAACAAAAAAGTAAGTTGAAGTAAAAATAAAACAAAGATCAGTGCCATAATAAAGTGGAGAAAAAATGTAAACATTAATAAAACTAATGGCTCCTTCTTTGAAATTGTAAATAAATTTGAAAAGCCACTAATAAGATCCATCAAGCTGTAAAGAGACAAAACAAAAATAAATAAAACCAGAAGAAAGGGAAACAACAATCAACACTACAAAAACACAAAGAATTTTTAAATAATACCATTAACAATCATATACAACACAATTGACCAATTAATAAAATGGAAAATTTTCAAATCATACTCCCTTTGAAGGCTAAATTATGACAAATCACACTATCTGAACAAACCAAATTACTAGCAACACATCTGAATCAGTAATTAAAACACCCAAAAAGAAAAGCTCAGGCCCAGATAGATTTACAGGGGAATTCTAACAAATATGAAAACAGTGATTAGCAAATAACCTACACAAATTTATCTTATGGAGCCAGCATTACTTTGATATCCAAACAAATGCAAGAAATTGCAAAAAAGAGAGAGCGAGACAGAGAGAGAGACTTACAGGCCTGTATTCTTGATAAATGTACACACAGAAATTATCGACAAAATTGTACCAAACCATATTGAATGATATAGTAAAAAGAATACACACCTTGGTCAAGTGTGAATTATACCAGCAATGCAAGAATGACTCAACATCCAGGTAACAATTGATGTGATTCACCACTTCAAAAAACCATATGAATATTCAAGAGATACAGAAAAAGAAATAGAATACTACATGCATTACTGATAAAAACATTTCACAGAAGTCTTCTACAAGAAAACAATCTCAGTTTGATAAAGAGTATATGTGACCACCTCATGATTAACCTATACTCAGTTGTGAAATAATGAAAGCGATCTCTTGAAAATCAAACACAAGTGAAGAATGTCCACTTTCATTACTATTATTAAAAATAACATGGGAATAATTACACTAGCAATGAGAGAGGAAAATAAATAAAACACATATAAATAAAAAAATTAAAACTGTCACTATTTGCAGATGATATGGTACTCTATATAGAATTTCCTAAAGAATTCAACAAAATTAATTGAATAAAATGATTCATTAAGAGACAAAATGCAAAATGTACAGAAATCTATCTTATTGATATATAATAATAAACACAGGAAGAAGAGGTAAAGAAAGTAATCCCATTGATGATAACATGAAAGAAAAATAATTGCCTCTGAATTGACATCAACAAAGAGGTGAAAGATCTGTATTCGACAGATTATAGAACATAGAAGAAAAAAAATAGAAAATAACACCAAAAATGGTAGGATAAACTATTCCCATATATTGGAAAGATTATATTGTTATCATTATGATATCTCCCAAAGCAATTAATTGGTTCAACTGAAATCCTATCAAACTACAACTTTTTCTCAGAAATGAAAATATTAAAATTTATATGGAACAACAAATAACTTAATGAGCAAATACATTTAGAGAAGAGAGAACAGAGTTATAGATATCACTCTCCATGTTGTCAAACTATACTACAAAGCTATAATAATCAAACCAGAAAGGTATTGGCACAAAACAGAGCCTTAAAACAATGGATCAGTATAGAGTGTCCAGGATTAAACCCTCTTATATGAACAACTAATGCATGACAGAGAAGGTAAGGTATACAATGCAGAGTTGACAGACTTTTCAACAGCTCATCCTGGAAAAACAAAATGTGCATAATCAACAGAAACTGGACACTCTCTTACATTATATTTAAAAATAAACTTAAGCTAATACCAACCTTGCCCACCTTTTCTACATTTTCAAGTGATGCCATCCCTGCTTCTCTCTTACCCACATTTCCCTGCCTTCCAATAGATGTTAACACCCCATCATTCCCTGCTTCACAGATAAATCTAGATCCATCCACCATGTTTTGCCTTCCAACCAATGCCTTTCTTGCCTATGTTCCCTGCTTTCCAACTGATGTCAGTCATGGTTATGTCCCCTTGTGTTTCATCTTATGCCAGATTTAGGGTAAATAGAGGCAGTCTGGATTCCTCATCCAGGGGTCTGGGCTACTAAGGAAAGCAGTCTCCATAACTTTGAGAATGGTCCTGATAAGTATCATTCTTATGGCCCTGAGACTGTTTCCATAAAACTGTTCCCATAGCCTTGATTGGGCTTGCATGCATAGTATGCAGCTCTGTTGCATAATTCTGTTGACACCTTGCTGGCTTTGTCTATAATCTAGCATTGAAGGATGTAGGGGATCCCACTGGATGCTATGCTGGGTGATGAGAGACATGGAGTGGGCCACAGTGGATGCCATGCTGGGGTGCTGTGCAAGGGGGATAGGTGATGTGCAGGAACATGCAGGGGGACACAGAGCTTGCAGCATGTGTGGATTGCCCACCCTTGAATAAACGTATGTCAGACATCCCAAAGACTCCATGAATTTTCTTCTGTCTGTCTGAACCTCATGAACCTGTCTGACCTTGAATCATCACAGCACACAAGATGTATCATATGGTTGAATGAGTGAACTTCATCCAAAATAGTACCAGTTATCTCAGTAGGCATTTTACTTATCTACTCCCTGATAGACCTTTAATCTGTCTACAGAAAGGACAAATATCAAGACCAGGTGGAGACCATCTCAAATCCCTTGAAAAATTTCATTCTACATCTCTTTCAAACTGACAAGGTCCACAGCCAGTGAAGAAGGTAGAAAGGTTTCATGTGTGAGTGAAATTTATTTAGATGAAAACTCACAGCAGATCCAGTAGTATATACTGGAAGACCAGGTACTAGGTAAGCACTTGCCATGGCTGATTCAGTTGATCCTACCAAAATAATACAAGCTTTGGTTTCTAACACCATTTCTTAAATTTCTATACAAGCAATCTGAGCCTCAGAGAGAAAAGGGATATTCCCAGGACACATCCTGGTGTTGGGAAAAATCACATGGTACCAAGAACATGGCCAATGCTTGTGCAGTAAAAGTTTGTCTAGGATATGTTGTATTGTACTAAATACCAGACAAATGAACAGATGGGTCATCATTTTTAAAATGTTTTGACAGGGGTAGGCTGCTACCATGGACACTATGAAATCCTATGTATTATGCCATTCTAAATGGCCCTCAAAGTGACAAGCAGATGTCACCTTCATATTTAGTTAAACAGAAAGGAACACAATGTAAACGATATCACCAATAACCACAGAAAAAATGACAATATGGAGCTACTGCAGGAACTCAGAGTTCTTCAGGGACACATGTATAAAGACAGGGTGCCCAAACTAAAGCAATTTTTAATATGCTGTCATGAGATAATTGATGAAAAAGAATTATATGGTCATTCTTTTCAAGGAATTTTTTTAGCTTAGGAGCAAGAGACCTCCCTGTATGATTAGGCTGTATAAAAGCATTTTCCCAGTGACTCCACAACAAGTAACACAAATGCAGGGATGGGAATACACAGACTTAACTATGTCAAATGATTCTCAAGTTAGAGAACTCTGGGAGTCACAGAGCAGGCAGCCTAAGAAGAGACAGAGTCAACATCTGACACCACAAGAGGTGGATCCAGAAAGAAAAAACAGTGCTAAATACTGAAGTCTACTGAGATGAAATTGACTCTGGTCTTCTCCATGACTAGTGATTTTTTCTTTTCTGCATAGCTCTTTAATATTAATTTCTTGTCTAGCAAGTCCATGCATAATAGGTCACTAGAACTCATACTATAGTTTATTTCTCTCCTTTCTTATAATAGCCTTGATCTTATTACATCCTTATTAACACTTGTTCATTTGCCATCAATATTGAGATTCTGGGTGAAGATATTTTTATGGAGGTGTGTTTGTTCCCTGGGCCAAAGCATTTATAGACTCAACACAATCCCTATTAAAGTCACAATGAAATATTTCACAGATGCAGAACAAACATTTCAAAAAAGGTTTTATGGAACCATAAGCAATCCCAAATAGCCACAGCAATTTTGAGAAAGCAGAAAGTAGGAGGGGTCATAACACTTGATATCAAACTGTATTACAAGGCCACTGTAATGAAAACACTCTGATATGGGCATAAGAACAGACACATAGACCAATGGAACAGATTAAAAAGCCTAGAAATAAACCACAGTCTCTTTGGTCAAATAATATTCAACAAAGTGAGAAGAAGCATAAAATGGAGTAAAAATAGTACCTTAAAACAATGGTTTTGAGAGAACTGGAAAGCTACATGCATAAAAATGAAACTTGATCAACAGCTTACATCATACACAAAAATAAATTCAATGTGGATAAAAGATTTAAATATAAGTCATGACACCATTAAAGTCCTACAGAAGAACACAGGCAGGAAAATCTCAGATATTTTACATAGCCATATTTTCACCCATATGTCCTCTAGAGCAAGCAAAGAATACACAAATGGAATCTCATCAAAATAAAAGAGCTTCTCCATGGCTAAAGATAACAGCATTAAATGAAAAGAGAACCAGACACATGGGAAAACATATTAGTTAATGATACCTCAGGCAAGGGTTCAACCTCCAAAATATATAAAGAACTTATATGACTCAATGCCAGGAAGACATACCGCCCAACAAAAAAATGGGCAAAGAACTTGAACAGACACTTCTCCAAGTAGGACATACAGAGGGCCCAGAGACATATGAAAAGATGCTTAGCATCACTAACCAGCAGAGAAATACAAATTAAACCACAATGAAATACCACTTTGCACTAGTTAGAATGGCCATCATAAACAAAGCAACAAACAAGTGTTGAAGAAGATGTGGAGAAAAGGAAACCCTAGTGCACAATGGTGGGAATGCAGACTGGCACAGCCACTGTGGAAAACAGTATGGAATTTCCTCATAAAAAATAAAAATGGAACTGCCTTTTGACCTGGCAATTCCACTGCTGAGATTATATCCTAAGAACCTTGAAACATCAATTCAAAAGAACCTATGCACCCCAATATTCGTGGAAACACAATTCATAATATCCAAGTGCTGGAAGCAACCTAAGTGCTCATCAGTAAATGAATGCATAAAAAACTAAGGTACATTTACACAATGGAATACTACACAGCAGAAAGTAAAAAGGAGCTACTACCCTTTGTGACAGCATGGAGAGTACTAAAGAACATAATGCTAAGTGAAATAAGACAGGCGGTGAGGGACAAATACCATATGATCTCACCTGTAAGTGGAACCTAATCAACAAAACATACAAGCAAGCAAAATATAACCAGAGACATTCAAATTATGAACAAACTGACAGTAACCAGAGTGGAGGTGGGAGAGGATAATGTGGGGGAAAAGGAGAAAGGGTTTTCAGGAACATCTATAAAGGACACATGAAGAAAACCATAGCAGGGTAGGATTGAGGGTGAAAAGTGGGGATGGCTGGTCTGAGGGGAATGGTGAGGGTAAAACGGAGACAACTGTACTTAAACAATGATTAAAAAAGGAAGAAAAAAAGAAATTCTGTATAGAGTATCATGTCATCTACAAATACTCAGTTATCTTTCTTTTTTAGTTATGCATTTCATTTATTTTTTATTGCTATGTCTAAATATTCTATTATTGTTTTTAATAATAGTATTGAGAGTAGACATTCTTGACATGGTTTTGATCTTTAAAAATGTTTTCATTTTTTCACAATTGAGTATTATGTTAGCTGTGAGGCTGTCATACATAGCCTTTTCAAGCTTAGATCAATTCTTCAATTAGCATTCTTTTGAAATCTTTTTATCAGTAATGCATATGTAGTTCTTCAAAAGTTTTTCCTGTATCTCTCACATAATCATATAATTCTTGTTTTTGGCTTCTGATGTGATGAATCACACTGATTGTTTCCTGGATGTTGAGCCATTCTTGCATCAGTAGGAAAATTCACACTCAATCAGGGTGTACAATCATTTAAAAATATTATTAAATTTGGTTTAGTTCTGTTTTGTTGAGAATTTTGGCCTAGACATGTTTCAAGAATATAAGCCCATAAGCCTCTCCCTTTCTCTCTCTCTCTCTCTCTCCTCTTGTGTCTTTGTGTACTTTTACTATAAGAGTAATGCTGTCTCTGTAAATTAAATTTGGAAGTGTACTTCTTCAATTTGTTAATTATTTTTTAAAAAGTCATAGAATTCCCCTGTAAATCTATCTAGTCCTATGTTTTTTTCTTTGGGTGCTATGATTACTTCTTCATATTTTTTGCTGGTAACTATTTTCTTAAGCTTGTGTAATTCTTACTGATTTATTTAGCCTTTAAAGGGTGAATTAAAAAAATTCCAATTTTATTAAATTGTCAAATTTTTTGTATATAAGTTTTGATGATATTTCTCAATAATTCTTTGTGCTTTTGTGGTGTTGATTGTAGCTTGTCTCTTTTTCTCATTTTATTTATTTGTGTTTTCTCTATTTACTGTTTGATGAGTCCTACTAAAGGCTATTCAAATTTACTTATAATTTCAAAGAAGGAGCTATTTTTTTATTAGTTTTGATGATTATTTTTCTACTTTACTTGTTATGGTGGTGATCTTTGTTTTATATTATTTCAATTTACTTTTTTCTTTGTTACTTCATTTCTAATTTCCTTAGAAATGAATTCAAACAACTTTATTGAATTTTTTCTGCTGTTTCATTAGAGTTCTACCCTTATAATGTTTTCTCTTATAACAGCTTTTGCTAAATCCAGGTTTTATAAGACTATGGCTGCATTTTTATTTCTTTGAATATAGTTGCTGTTTTTCTGTTTTTGTTGTTGATTTGTTGGGTGTTTAGTTGCCTGTTTTGTAATCTTCAAATATTTATCTTTATTTTCCTATATTTGATTTCTAGTATCTTACCCTGTGGTCAAAAAGTACGATTAATATAACTTTAAATAGTTAAAATTTAATGAGGATTGTTTTTCTCCTACTACAAGAGCTATCTTGGAAAATTTTGCATGTAAACTAGAGAAAAAATGTGTACCCTGCAGTTTTAAATGCAATGCTCTATAAATATCTACCAAGTAAACCTGGTCTTGATAGATATGGAACTGAAATATGCATGCAACTAAGTCTATTTTTATATCTAATTTAATCAAACACAGTGTTTTTAAATAAGATTACTTTTCCTTAATCATCTCCTATCATGCATAATTTTTAAAAGGACCCTTTGATATAAATTATTTTTCATCTCAGCATTACAGATAGAAAATTAAAAGGTATTACATCTGCTTTAAAGTCACAACAGTTTTCTGTCATGTCCAGTTTTTCAACCTGGAACAGTCTATTACCCCAGCCATGCCTCAAATGGTACAGAAAGGATATTTGAAAAGATTAAGGAGAAAGCTGGAAGAGAAGGGGCTCTTAGAAGGGGCTCTCATAGTGTCTGTACAAGTGCCTTTGTGGGTCTGAACTTCACAAAATCTAGCTCCATGTTCTCTGTAAGCACAGGATGAAGATAGTACAGTTTATCATGAACATGCATAAGCAAAACACTGCCAGTTAAAGGAAATAAAACAAAGTGGCAACAGTTTTAGAAAGTCTCTTCAATAAGTGGTCCTCAAAAATCAGAAAATAATACATGCCAAAAATAAATCTGAGGAACTCTGTAACAGCATTTACAAGAAAAAAAATTAAACTAGTATCAGGCCTCCTCTCCCACAATTTCAACAGATGGAAATTCCATGCACCTTCCATTTATTTTTGGTTCATTCTAGCTCTGTCCAACCTCCATTTCTTCAGACTGACAGCAGCACCATACCTCTCCGTGCCCTCCAACTGATACTATTCTTGCCCACCTGTCTTTGCCTTCAAACTGACACCAAGTCCACACACCATTTTTATGGGTTCTTCAACTACTCCAGCCCTGCATACTTCTCCCTGTCTTCCAACTGAATCCAGTCTCACCCATGTCTCCCTGCCTTCCAGCTTGTGACAGTCCCTACTTTGTATGCTTAACTTCCAACTAACAAGAGCCTTGTTCATTTGATTCTTACCAGCCCTGTTTCTATACATTTTTTTTTCACTCAATTCCCTTTTCATCAAAAGCCCAGAATCAGAAAACACCAGTGTGCAAAAACTCCAGTAGTGGCTCCCTTTTATTCTGTGTGAAAAATGAGCTTCCTCAGGTGAGACATCCCGAGAAGATGCCCAAGCTAGATATCCGAGACTCTTTATACCCAGTTCTCTAAAACTGGATCTATTTTTAAGCTTCAGCTTTTCTAGCTCTCCATCTAGGATGTATCTTTCTTTACAAGCCCCACTGCTTGCTTCCTTCTGAATGTTTCTAAGCTTCAGTGCCTAACATATCCCATGCAATATTTGTTAGATAGAGCAGGACAAAATGTAGCAAATCAACTCCTTTTCACTAAGTATCTCATAAAGGACATACCTTTGATACACTGTAAAGGCCACGTCCTCACTTACAGCTTCTAAAAACCCACACCACATACAAATATTTTGAAAGCTAATACCTAACTAGCACACTGGTGTATGCATTCACACCGGGGCTCTTATGTGCATAAATTATTGACATTTTAAATCAAATGATTTATTTTTTAGCTTCCTTCCACATCATCAAATATTTGGCAGCACCTTGGCCCCTACAGAATAAGTGCCTCTTGAAACTCAACCCCACAAAGATATAGAGAAGAGAAAGACACAGATTAATTGAGAGCATAAGAAGATAAGAGGAACATGAAAACAAGTAGAACTATGACTGATGCAGCCCAGTGTGTTGGACATCATCCATGAACCTAAATGTCACTGGTTCTATTCCAGTCAGGGCTAATGCCTGCGTTGCAGACCAGGCTTCTGTTTGGCAAATGTCAGGGTGGGCAATTAGATATTTCTCTCCATTTTCCCCCTACCTTCCCATCTCTCTAGCAAGAAATAAAATGTTTTTTAAAAAGATGAAAATATTTAAGTGAAACCTAATCAGAAAAACAAACAAGCAAGCAAAATATAACCAGAGACATTAAAATTAAGAACAATCTGATAATAACCAGAGAGGAAGTGAGAAGGGTTAATTGAGGAAGAGTGGGGAAGGGATTTCAGGAAAAACAATGGACACATGTACAAAACCAAAAGTGGTTGGGATCAGTGGAGGGAGGTGAGGATAGCTGGGGTGGGGGTGGGGAGTGGTGCAGGATAAATGCAGACAACTGTGCTTGAACAACAATAAAATAATGTTTAAAAGAAAAGAGATAAAAATATATTTTAGACACCAAAACCTTGTTTGAGGTATCATTGGCAAATATGTTTTCCCATACAGTTGCTCCCCTGTTCACTTTGCTGATGCCTTGTTTATCTATCCAGAAGTTTTTGTTCTGATAAAGTCCCATTTGTTATTCCTTTCCTTTATGTCCCTTGCTCTAGGGGATATACTGATGAAAATATTGCTGTGTGGAATATCTAAGATTTTCCTGCCTATGCTCTCTTCTATGATTTTTATGGTGTTGTAACTTATTTAAGTCTTTTATCCACATGAAGTTTATTTTTGCGTATAGTGTAAGTTGGTCTAGTTTCAATTTTTTGCTTATTGCGGTGCAGATCTCACAACACTATTTGTTGAAGAGGTTATTTTCACTTTATTTTCTGTTTCCACACCCTTTGGTGAATATTAATTGATCACAGAGACTTGGGCTTATTTCTGGGTTACCTGTTCTGTTCCATTGATCTATATGTCTGTTTTTATGACAGTACTAGGCTGTTTTGATTACAGTGGCCTTACAATACAGTTTGGTGTCAGGTATTGTGATCCTTCCTGCTTTGCTCTTCTTTCTCAAAATTGCTGCAGGCATTCAGGGTCGTTATGGTTCCATATAAATTTTTGAAATATTTGTTCTATATCTGTGAATTATGTCATTGGTATTTTAACAGGGACTGTTTGAATGTATAAGTTGCTTTGGGTAGTATGGACAATTTGGTGTTGTTAAAACAACATGCTTCTCAACAGTTAATAGATAAAAGAGGAAAACAAATAGAAAATTAAATCTACCTTGAGACTCACACAAATTGAAAAAGAACCTAGCAAAATTTAATATGAAGATAAAGCAGTTAAAATGAAGAGTATAGCTATATAGGGCTACCAAAGAGCAGGAAAATAATCCAAAAAATCTGTTAAATTTATCCCTGAAGAAACCAGACACATAAAAACACACAAACATACAAGTAGAAGAAAATTTATAACAAAGATCTGATTGTAATTAAGTAAAATGATAAAGTGAAACCTGATTCATTGAAAAATAAATAGAATGGATAACCCAATAGTAAGACTCATCAAACAGGGAACAAAAAGGAAAAGGAAAATTTCATTTGATGCCACAGGTTTAAAACATCATTAAAAAATATTATGAACCATTACACACCAATATATCTGACAATCTAGATAAAACAGATTTTGCAAAAAAAAACATACAGTCTCCCAAGGCTCAACTGGAAAGAAACAGAGAATCTCCATACACCAATTCCTAGCAATGAAATTGAAGCAGTAATAAAGACTCCCAACAAAATACAAAATCCCAGGACCACATGACTTACAGGTGAAGACTACTAAATATTTTTTTTATTTTATTTTAATTGTTTTTCAGTACAGTTTTCTGTCTTTTACCCCCATCCCAGACCACCCCCCAGTGCTCCCCCCTCCCTCCCCTTCCCACCCCCCTTAGTTTTTGTCCATGTGTCCTTTATACTTGTTCCTATAATCCCCTCCCTTTTTCCCTGAAATTCCCTCCACTCTCCCCTCTGGTTACTGTCATCCCATTTTCTATTTCAGTGTCTTTGGTTATATTTTCCTTCCTTGTTTGTTTTGT
>PVKM010020442.1:0-23353 GCA_004027735.1 Carollia perspicillata | reverse complement strand
ATTTACACCATGCAAGTTAGCACGTGACTGTAAATTACTTTGAACCAGAATCCAATTGTGTGAAATTTATGAGTCTCTTTTCTCCAATAAATTCTTTGATCAATATCGCTCACTACAGTATAACCAAGGGTAATTTATCTTAGTCACCACAAATGTTTAATAAAATACTGTTTCAGAGTCTTTCTTGGGAAAGTCATTCATGCCTTATATTTAGTTTCTATCCTCAGTGCCTAACACATGACTGAGTAGATACAAGATGTGAAATAAATGCTTGTTGACTAGTTATGGGCAGCTATTAAATATTTAAGGCATGTAAATAATTTCATTGAATGTATTTGCAACATCATAAAATAGAGAAGGCTGTACCTCACTGAGAATTAGTGCCTGCTGTAACACATGGACCGTATGTGTGAGCTCTTAAGATAAACCCTGGATAAATTTAAGAAATACATAAAATTTATATGATGCCCACGATTTGTTTTCCAAACACAGGAAAATAAGATTCTAACTTGCTCAGGATATAAGATATAAAGCTAAACCTTTCTTTCTCATAAAAATAAGATCGGGATCCTAGTCACTTTTACCTTAAAATAATATTAATTTACATTCTAAAGCTGTTGTTCTCTAATTTCTGGGCTGTAAACTTTGCTTGAACACTGGCCCTGTGATAGAACCTGTAATTACAATGTTAAAGCATTTATTTAACAATCTCATATTTATACAGTTTGAGATTCCATTTTAATAAAAAGCTTCTGCACAGCAAAAGAAACCAACAAAAATGAAAAGGGAACCCTATGAATTGGAAAACATATTCAACAATGATACATCTGATAAGGGGTTGATTTCCAAAATATATTAAGAACTTACACAACTCAACTGCAGGAAGACAAGCAATCCAATTAAAAATATGGACAAAGGACCTGAGTAGACACTCTTTAAAGAGGACATAAAGATTGGCAATAGACATATGAAAAAATGTTCAGCATCGCTAATCATCAGAGAGATGCACAATAAAACCACAATGAGATACCTTTAATAAAAACTCTTATAAAACAAAACAAATCCTGGGGGGAAAATTAACAGAAGGCACTAAAGTGTATTTCACAGAAGAAACTATATAAATGTGTGAAAAATGATCAACCGTACCAGTAATAAAACACATTGCAAATTTATGATTCTCTGTATAACAGAGTAAGATAGATCTTTTCCCAAAGTTATTTTCTAGGTTTTTTTTAGCTGGGTCTGGAATGGGCCAAAATAAACACTGTATCTTCCACTTTCTCTAAAAATGAGGTCCGGCCAGTGAGTTCTGATAGAACCTGTAATTACAATGTTAAAGCATTTATTTAACAATCTCATATTTATACAGTTTGAGATTACATTTTAATAAAAAGCTTCTGAGTTCTGATTAATGGGATATGTAAAGAAGTTCCATAAGCAAACCCTGCAGTGTGCCCTGCCTCTTCCTTTCACTGGCCTTTGTTGTGCTGTGTGGGGCACCGTAGTCATGGCGCCATGCTGTCTAAACCAAGTAGAGGGAGCAAGATGCTGTGGTGGAGAAACATGATTACAGCCACGATGGCCTTTGGACCTCACCGTGGAGAAGAACCCTCCTACCTGACAGGGATCTGTTTTGCTTACATCAGACCATTAAATAGGAAGAAATATCAACTTCTCTCTTCATTAAACTACGGGGTTTGGTGATTTGTTTTTGGTGTTTTTGAGACCCTGGTAAATGCAACTGAAACTCAATTAATTCTCAGTGAGAAACATGTTTATTTCCATGTATTGTGTCAGTGATTATATTTAATATTAGTGACAATAAATGAGATGGATTAGCTCTTACCATACAGGCAGGAGAGATCACTAGTTCAGTTATATAATTTATACACTGCACAACTCTAGAGATTGCGATTAACTTATATGCAGAAATATATTTATTGGCTCTGGATAGATGCATAGCCTTGTATGACCTTTAAAAATATATTTTGAAAGTGTTGATCAAGAGTCTCAGGAGATCATGCTTGCACTGCAGAAATCTGTCATGTTGAATAATGTGACAAATATCTAGAGCTATGTTGAAAGTCTTGTGTCCAAAGTTTTATTATATATGTAATAATAGTAATTATTGTAATTAACTCATAACATATGAATTATGAAAAATATAAACTGTGGTATATAAAGATTACAGGCCACCGTACTTTACATTTTTGAAAACTATGTCAGATAATAAATTCAATGCAATGTTAAGTTCATTACAAAAAAAGAACTCTTTATAGAGCATGATTCCCATTTTGAGGGGATACCACATATCAGCAAAAATACTGCTATGCAAGATACCTGAAATTTTGCTGTCTATGTTTTCCTCTATGATTTTTATGGTATCATAACTTATGTTTATCTATTTTGAGTTTATTCTGGTATATGGAATAAGATGGTGGTCCAGCTTCTTTCTTTTTTTTTTATTCCATGTACCAGTCCAGTTCTCCCAACACCATTATTGAAGAGATTGTCTTCATTATATGCTGTTGCCCCTTTGTCAAATATTGATTGACCATAAAGATATGGGTTTATTTCTGGGCTCTCTATTCTGTTCCATTGACCTATATCAGTTCTTACGCAGTAGCAGCCTGTTTTGATTATAGTGGCTTTGTAGTATAGTTTGATATCAGGAATTGTGGTTCCTCCAACTTTGTTCTTCCTTCTCAGGATTGCTGAGGCTATTACTGGTAATTTTTGGTTCCATATAAATTTTTGAAATATTCTAAATCTATGAAATATGATATCCATGTCTGAATAGGAATTTTGTAGAATCTATAGATTGCTTTGGGTAGTATGCACATTTTAATGATGTTAATGATTCCAATCTAGGAACATAGTATATGCTTCCATTTATTTGTATCTTCCTCAATTTCTTTCTTCAGTATCCTGTAATTTTCTGAAAACAGGTCTTTTACCTCCATGGTTAAATTTATTCCTAGGTACCTTTTTGTTGTTGCAATAATAAGTGGGATTGTTTGCTTAGTTTCTCCTTCTGATAGTTCATTATTGATATATAACAATGCCATTGAGTTCTGCATATTGACTTTGTATCCTGCTAATTTGAGAATTCATTTATTAGGTCGAGAAGTTTTTTGGTGGAGCCTGTTGGGGTTTCTTTGTACACTGCGGCAGACTCTGGCCCACAGAGTCTGTGTGTTGTGAGTGAAGACAAAAACAAATGCACAGGCTACAGCAGTCCTGTGGAGAAAAAGGGACAGTACGGTACTCTCTAAAGATGAGAGTCCTGTGGCCGCTTCGCTCAAGGGGAGAACGCACTGACCCTTGCCTGGACAAGCTTGTATTGTTTTTCTCAGGTCTTACATCAAAGAAGGATTTACTATCTATTACATGGAATATTGTTGTGTACATTTTAGGTACAATCAAGGAAATGAAAATAACAAATTCAGAAGGGAAAGGTGGCAAGCTGATTAGCTCTGTTCTTGGGAAAATTCACACAGACTTTGGAAATTACCTTGAAGATAGGCAATAAACATCTATGGTTTCAGACCAGGGTGAGGGGGTTTTAGCAAAAACAAGCCATAACAGTCTGTAGCATTTTCTAGGCCTGATTCCCATGGGAAAACCCTGTTTGAGGGTCTGGCTCCTGCCCACCACTTCGCTTCTGTAGGTTTTCCATATGGAGCTCAGTCACATTGCCAGACTAAAACCAGTTCCCTACAATACACTATCATGTTATCTGAGAATTATGACAGTTTTGCTCCCTCTTTTCCAATTTGGATGCCTTTTATTTCTTCTTCTTTGCTGATCACTGTCACTAGGAGCTCTAGTACTATGTTGAAGAAGAGTGGTGAAAGTGAACATCCCTGTCTTGTTCCTGGTCTGAACAAAAATGCTTTTAGTTTTTGCCCACTGAGTATGATGTTGGCAGTAGGTTTTTCACACATGGCCTTTATTGTGTTGAGTTATGCTCCCTCTGTTCCCACCTTGGTGAGTGTTTTTTGTCATAAATGTGTGCTGGATTTTATCTAATACCTTTTCTGCATCAATTGATATGATCATGTCATTTTTGCCTTTCCTTTTGTTTATGTGACATATCATGTGTATTGATGTGCAGATACTGTACCCTCCTTGCGTCCCTGGAATAACAGGTAGGTTTTATTCCAGGGATGCAAGGATGGTCAAATTTTTAAGCAGCTAATTTACTTTTGATTGGGATCATATTAAAATGTTAAACTAATTTTGGAAGAATTGGTTGATTTATAATATTTCACCTTTATATTTATGGGTAAGGGTCTATATTCTATTCAAATATCCTTTAATGTCTTATTAAAGTCTTATAGTAATTTACATGTACAAAACACATGTTTCTTTTACAGTAGTTTTTAGTATTTTATATTTCTATTACTTTAGGAAGTCAAATATTTCTTTCAATATAACTCTTGCAAGAAATGCTGTTGGTTATTATGCATCTGCCTTTTACCTGACACATTACTGAAACATCCTACTAATTAAAATAGTTTCTCCATCAATTTATCTTGATTGCACATTTTATCTTTTTTTAAAAGAAACTTGATCTCTTATTTCTGTTACATGCCTTAAAACTTTGGCCAGAACTTCCAGAAAGATGATGAATAATAGTGGCAAGACCATCTTCCAAATTTCTTCCTAGTGTTGATGGGAATCCTCCTAATATTTCACAGATTGCTGGGCACCATCCCCAGAGTTCTGATTCAGTCGATTTTGTGTTTATACAAAGGTGGTGAAAAGGAACTCAATAATGTAGAAAGGGAAAAAATCTATTTGATTGATTAATCACTCTAATTCACTAACTAGTGTTTATAAATCTAAAAATAATGTTTCTGCAATTTTGGAACAAAGGACTCCATTTTTCTCTCAACAAAAACCTTGACAGTTTTCAAAATAACTTTATTCGACAATGCAAAGGCAAGAAGAATAAGAAGTTTTGATAAGCTGTATTAACAGATTTAAAATGCATTTAACATTTGGAAGTAAAATTTACAAGGTGGATATGTTTCCGGTTCATGAAAGTTGATGAGCAGTTAGTTTAATTCAAAGGAAATAGTTCATGTACATATATTGTTCAACACAGGGAAATTTCTGTTTAAATTAGTAAACGTTCTAATAAAGTTATGTTTGAATGATCCTCCATTCTTATTCTTGAAAATTAGTCATATACAGATTTAAAATATTAAAAAGTAAAATGTCTTGACTGTCTTTTCTGGTTATACTGAGAGATCTACAATATTTCTGTCATTCAGCTCCGAGAAGCAAGGATACAGCTATTTCTCAGCCTTAAATGAAGGAGCATTTTTCAGAAATAGAGTCTTCAGAGATCGATAAATTCTAAAGTACCATTTTTAAATAATGTCCCACTAATTAAATTTTAGTCAAAAAAGCTAAATAAATTGAAGCTAACATTAAAAGCTGATATTTTTAAAATTCCTAAACACATTACAGGAGAAAATTAAAATATAAATTTTAAATCAAAACTTTAAGAAGTCTGGGCTACACTTGTTTTCTTGATGAAATAAGATACGTAGTTATCTCAGAATAAATGTACATTTTATTGAATGAAAATATGCCAGACTATAGGAATCATTTTCTATTACTTTAGTATAATATTTACCTTAAATAAAAGCTAAAACAGGAGAGGGTATAATGTCTATGCATTATTAATAATTTGTAACTTGTTATTCTAATAAACTTAGAAACCACTAGTGTTGTTGATAGAAGTGTATACAGAAAACCTTAGGTATTTTTGTTCTTTCTTGTTCTTTTCTTCAACAACATTAGACATAATAGGAATTTAGCTATGTTGTCACATATAGATAGTAAATTATTGATTTGTCATTGAGTAAATAAATCAGCAATGATCAAGACCTCAAAAAATGTTCACAAATCTTAGAAATATCTCTTTATACTTCAGTTTGCATATAGATGTGTCCGATTTGGGACTTTATAAAATTAAGACAACTGAATACCATTCTAGAGAAGTAGACTACATTATCCTCATCCTTTTTCTCCACATTTCCTGACTTCAATGCAGACTATATTCAGAATATATTGTTTTATTTTAAGCTACAGCATGATTTTCTTTTTAAGTGTATTACTTGTTTTAATAGGCTTTTCTGCATACTGTTTAAATAGAGCAAGTTGCATTGTCAACAGAGTAAATACAGGATGTTATTTTCAATGAAGCTTCGATTTATGTTCCAGATATTTTACTACTTAAATCAAGAAATGGGGAGGGTGGAGAAAAATTATTCAGTGCTGTTGCTCTTGTGATGCTTGGTTCCAGGGAATATTCACTTCTTAACGCAATGTGTGATACAGCTGTTAGCACAATTCCGCTCTTGTGACAGGGACTCCGAAGGCTTGATAAGAGCAGGGAAAGAAACATGAAAAGCAATTCAACTCTTCTAGTCATTCTCAGCAAACTGGATTCAATTAAGCATAATAAATATGCATTTTACTGTCTTACAAAGCCTTCACAGGTTGTAGACGTGGCTAAAAAGAACTGTATTCCCATGTTTGGTGGTATTCCATACGTTTTGTTTTCCCCTTTTTTTAAGGTTTCAGTTTCCGGGTTTTTATGTGTAGGTTACCATTAGGTTTATGAAGAGAAATTTCACATATACAGTAATCCATTGTCTTTTTAATGCATTTATCCCCTCCCCCCTTTGCAAATTCAGATCTTTACCCCCTCCTCTTTTATGTTTTTGCTGTCACAAATTATCCCTGTTTACACTGAGAGTTTGTTGATGGTTTTACTCTTAGTTTTGTGACCTTTCGTTTTTTGTTTCAGGTAGAATAACCCCCTTGAGTAAGAAACTGTATGTCCTGAAATCTCTGATTGTTCGTTTTGGCTGAGGACCTCAGCCGGCAGGCAGTGTTTGGCTATGATGTACAAAACATTACCTGCTTTCAGTTATAGGTAATACGAAAAAGCTGGCCTATTAGGAAACAAATTATAGACAAGTAGTAGTTTAGCATTAATGACTTGTAAATGTTACCAGAGTGGAAATCTGGAGACTGACAAGGGCAAGGGCGCTTACTAGAACATTTCCCAATCAACTGTGCTGTCTGTAGGGTTTATACAGGGTATAGTGGTAAGGATCCAGTGTTTTGCATCTCACAGATTTTGACCTGAATCTCATCTCGCGTCTCTAGATCACTCAGGTCACTCTTCTGTGAATTAGGAATTATTTAGAAGGATTATTTACTTCTACCTCTTTGGCTTGTGAAACATGAGTTGCTAGATGGGTGTCTGTGTGTGTGTGTGTGTGTGTGTGTGTGTGTGTGTGAGAGAGAGAGAGAGAGAGAGAGATATTAGAAGTGCCTGGATCATCAGAACACCAAACAAATGGCATTTCTTTATCATCAACATAGTCATCATCAGCGTTGTGCAGTCTTAATGGAACTGAACACCATGGCCAGACATGTTTTTATTTTGTAACAGTGATTGATGATGCACGGGGAGCTGACACAATATTCTAATATTAACTGTGTCTACAGTCTACTCTTCCAGCTTCTTTCATTTTTTATTATAGTTTATATCACAGATGATTCACGCCTCAGTTTTGCGTAGAGGCATTTGTTGATGTCTAGGTACCTTCCTCAAGGACTTTTTAATTATAATTTATAAACTATAGAAACACCCTTCTTTGTTTTACTAGTTGTAAGTAGGGGGAAGTCTGTTTACAAAGGGGCAAAACAAATCCTGGAATGGGTGGAAGTCCACGTGGATATTGAATGATCCATGGGGTTCTTGCAGACAGGGCAAGCACCGCAGGTGTGGGGTGCAAAATCAATGTGAGTGGCTTCATGAGGCTGGTTCACTGAGAAGTGACACAGGGACATGATTTAGGAGAAAAAATCGTGTTAGAAAGATAGAGAGACAAGCACTCTTAACATTTTACAGAGATGTTTGTGACTTTGCACTTTATATTGATGTTACTTGGAAGCCATTCTCTTTTCTGTTAGGTGAGTTTTCTTATGTCACACCCAAAGACAGCCCGAATGAAAACGTGATTCCTGGTTTTGTTACTTTAATTCTAGCCATTTATCAGGTTGTAGTCTTTAAAAGGGAGCTTCTAAAAAAATGAAAACCAATTTTTTTATGAATTTTAAAAAAACTAAGATGCAGCTGATCGATTGTTCACTTACATCCCCATTTTTTTAGTTAAATATAAGCTTGTATTCAAAATAAACATATTAATTATTATTAATTGCACTTTGTTTCTATGTGCCTATTCTCTAATTTGCCCAAAACTCTGCCAGAACTGATTTGTATTAAATTGACTGAGATACATGACCTACAATAAACCAATATTATACTTGAAATTGTGAATTCAGGAAGGTGAATGGTGGACAATGATAATTGCAGGTGAAAGTTTCTTTTAACGAATGGACTAAATGATTACAAAATGAAACAGATTACATCTTTGTGTTTGTTCTTACCCAATGCTTTGTATCTGAAAAACATTATTGCTATGGCAATTGATTTTCTTGTATTCTAAAATAACAAAGGATTTTTTTTTATGTTTGCAGGTGACCTAAAAAAAAGGGTGATTTATTTTCTGCTAAGTCTTGTTAGCAATCAATGGTAACAAGGACTATGAAAGTGCCTTAGGGAATGCTTAATTATCTGCCTGCCATACTCGAGGAATAACCAAAAGAAAGGCATATAAAAAAGGAAAAAGTTAATTAACTTGCTGTAACAACTGTAACCCCCAAATTATACTGTAACTGACCTGTAGTTATTCCATGGCATAACCCTTTAGATATTTAAGTACACGAGAGAGAATCATTTTAACAACAGAAAGTCATGGAAAACCAAAAAATTAACTACATGGGGTTTTCCTCAAAAAGCTTCTAATTTGATTATTCCTCTTTATAGCTTCTCAATTTGCTCATCCCTAAAAGATATCCAGTTTACTCCAAATAACCCACAGAAATGCAAAATAAGGTTTCTGGCGTTGTAAAAATACTGAGAAAAATGGGATGTTATGATGTTCCTTTGCAAGTCTGAAATCACCAGAGACTGGAAATCCCGGAAGAAGTGGTTTTATTTAATTTCCCAGTGGAGCACTGCTTTTCCAGTCAAGGCAGAACTTAGCCTAAGAGCACTTTTATCACTTGGAAGAACTTCAAGAAATAGAGAAATTATTCCCTGATAATTAGACAATCATTTTAATGAACTACTTCTATCTTAGAACTGAGGATGATGGAACACTTTTAGATTTGTGACCCAAAATATCCTCTATGATGTTGATGTGACCCAAGGGTTTATGCGTCAGATTAATCAATGACAAAAACTGTACCTTACCATGATATCTGATCTCTGTCATAATACTGCACATTAGCTTGTTTCATGCTGTCTTTGATCTTTCTTGAGGGCTGTGTCCAGGGAATAGCCTACCTGGAGAAGAATGCACTGTTAAAGAGAATACATCCCAGATTAACCCCCTTCGCCTGGACCATGTAAATTTAATTGCGAACATAGATTTCATATTTGTTGCAAACTTTTGCTTTATCTCTCAACATGAGCCTGCAGTCACGAGTCTAAGAACCAGAGACTGTTTTGTCCCTTGGAATCTGACTTGCCATTTAGAAAGTCGCAGTGCATTTCACAATACCTCAGTTCTGTGGATCCCAAAGCAGTGCTCTTATATTGGGTCAGCACTCAGCATGTCTGGTTCACCCGAGCCCTGTTGTGTCCCCTGGTAACTTGGCACACTCTAAACCAGGGAATGAATCTGTCTCCAACTGAGTAATGTGACGGCCCACTAACTGATCAGAATGGTTTGTTGTCCTCTCGATCCCAAATGGCATAATCCTTAATTAATTACGTTGACAGAGCATTTTATATCAGTGAAAGTTTCACAAATGCTGTGGCCCTTTTGAGTGTAATTTAGCTATTTTTGATACTTTTTTATTCAAATAAAATTTTAACGATTTCTATTCGATGTAACTGAGTATGTAGTGTCATAAAAGGGCATTTCCTGCTAATTTCGAGTCACAAGTGTTGAGCCACCTTTGAGCAGAAGCATCAGTTCCTACTAAACACTCAATTTATTAAGTCAGATTATCGACAATCTCTTGGTTGGCAGTGGGGAACAGTAATGGCCAGCTCATAGGATTTGGTTAAGAAAGGGGAAAATTAGGTTTATCAGTTGTAACAAATGTCTCAGTATGATAGGGTGGGGGTCCCCAGCCCCTGGGCTGCGGACTGGTATCTGTCCGTGGCCTGTTAGGAACCAGGCTGCAAAGCAGGAGGTGAGCTTGAATCATTCCAAACCCCAGTTCATGGGAAAATTGTCTTCCACAAAACCAGTCCCTGGTGCCAAAAACACTGGCGGCCACTGCGATAGGGCATGTTGACAATGGGGGAAGCTAAGCATGTGTGGGGCAGGGGCGTGTGGGAACTCTGTACCTTCCTCTCCATTTTGCTGCTCTAAAAAAATAAAATCTTTAAAACATACAAGAGGCTAAGTAGTTACAGACATTAGTAAAATAAACCAGAATTCCAAGTACCCGTCTCTTAAATTACTAGGAAAAAAAACAGGCAAAGTTATAGAAAATACAATCTCCAAATATTTGTGTAATTTTAATTGCATCTTATAATGATTTCTTAAGCCCTGTGTCCAATGAAACCATTTTTAAAAGCTCTATGAGTAATGGGAATTTAGATATCTATTAGACTTTTTAAATAAGATGATGGAGATTTTTTTCCTAAGCAAGTCCTAAATTTCTGAGTTATTGCTTTAAATTTCATTTGACATTAAATTGAACTAATTAAATTAATTGGATGAAGAAGAGTTAAAAAGCTTCTTTGGCGGGAATATCTATAGCTTCTCCCTTTTGTGACTTTTCAAATGAAGTCTTTAATGAGTATGAAAGTCAGGCGAGGACACGGAGTCGTCGTCTTAGCATCTTGTCATCCTTTTGGGTCTCTGATTTCCAGCCTTCATTCATGCACACAGCTTATCTTTATTAAGGACTCACCAAGTGTGGGCATCTATGCAGAGTCCAGGGAAAATAGATATGAGAAAGACAGATGCACTGTCTGTCGTCATGGACCTTATAATCCGTGTGAGCATGATCTGAGCATGCACCACGAATAGGACAAGATCTAGTGAAGAAGATGCACATAAAATAAATACTTAATGTCTGGGACAAGTACTCTGTTACAGATTCAGATGGACATTGTAGGAAAATAGTTTTATTCTTTCTTAAGGAAGTCAGAGAAGTTGTCCTTCAGAGATGATATTTGAGCTGAGTCTCACAATGGAGCGGGAGTTTTTGACCCTCTTGCTATCATTGTGCCGTGAAGTCATGAATGCCTCAACTTTATTTCTTCCATATTTTATTCATTTAAAAATACTCATGAGGAATGAAAGATGTAAAAGACATCTTGCAGGATGCTATGGGTGCTACAGAGGTGAGTCAGTCAAGGCCTCTGTTCTCACATCCCAGGGTGAGAGGGAGAACGATGAAACAAGGAAGAATGTGATGGGCAACATGTGGGAGGAGAATGCCAAAGATGGGGATGCTGCTTGCCTGGGGAGCAGTTAGGGAAACAGTTCCCGGGGCCAGTGACGTTGGAGGTACCTACAAATGTGACTACTAGCTTTTCAGCCCTGAGTAGGTCTTGCTGATTAGTTAGAGTGCTCAGCCTTATCAGAACCAGACTTTTCTTTAAGACAAAGACCAAGTGATGCATATTTGAGGAAAATTTTAGGAAAGGAGCACTTCTTCCACAAGTCTCTGCCCCTGTACCTACTACAGGTAATGAATAAAGACACATCATGATCAAATCATACCTGTATGTACTCTTGAAACTCTACTTAAAAGGAAATACTTCTGGACTTAGGATAGGACGTTTAAAAATGTCTTTAGAAAGCGTGAGTTCTGGATGTGTGTTTTGATTAAAATATTTCAATATGATTAAATTAGTGGAAGCACTCAGTCTATACATCTCTTGAAAATTATCAATACACATGCATATTAAGGAGCTTAGAAATCCTATGGTTGCCCTGGCTGGTGTGGCTCAGTAGACTGAGCACCAACATGCAAACCAAAGTGTCTCCAGTTCAATTCCCAGTCAGGGCACATGCCTCGGTTGCAGGCCAGGTCCCCAGTAGGGGGCACATGAGAGGCAACCACTCATTGATGTTTCTCTCCCTCTCTTTATCCCTCCTTTCCTCTGCGTCTAAAATTGAATAAATAATAATAATAAAAAAAGAAATCCTGTGGTTGAAAAAACAGTGAGCTGACCATCAAACATCTCTCTCTTCCCCGATTTTTATAGACCATCTTTTAACACTGAAGGAGCTTCACAACGAATCATTCTTATGCATAAAAATATGTTCCTTTCCCAATGGCAGACCTTAGCCAGGAGAGTGCTTGAAGGCACTGAGCTCTGAGCTGTAGATGGAAGGATGGAGGATGGGGACAGGGAGGGAGGGGAGACAAGAGGAAAAGGGGATGAAAACAACGTGGCACTTTTGATAAATAAACAAAATTCTGGACATCCCTGACACCTCTGGCTGCTGAATAAGATAGTTTAGACTGAGATACTACATTCAGTTTTGCCATCCTTTGTGGCCACAGTCAGCTATTATAAGTGTGTGGGTATCACTGGACCTCAGGGCAAGGATTCCTGATGGGTACAGGCAGTTTCTCCTGGGGGCCTAATAAGTTAGTTTGTGATTCACAGAAACACCAGAGTCTAAAAACTGAAGCTTGCAGACAAAATAAAATGTCTCCAACACAAGTTTTCTTTATTTGTACCCCCACCGAAAACCACCTGCTTGACAGAGTTATGATCTGAGGGGCATTGGATTAGATTGCTAAGTGAATGGATCATATAAAAAATAAAAATAGTCAACTTAAGCAGACATATAAAGCCTAAAAATAACTTGAATCCCTTATAAACTCTATTGAAAGAAAGTTGTTAATAAAAACAACTATGCTAATTTTAATTAGTTGTGTCCATGTATTTAAGTACATGTAAGTGGTTTAAAGATAAATTCTACCTCCTTTAACCCCTTAAAATGCTTAGAAATTATTATCTATTGTTATAAAAAATTACAAAGTAATATATGTTCAATAGAAATGTTGAAAATATAAAAATGTCAAAAATCACCTCTTTGGTTTAAATAATTATATTTTGATGTATAACATTTCAGAAAACCTTTCTAAGCTATATATCTAAGCAATACAACTTTAAAAAAACTATATTGTACTACAAAACTGTTTTCTAGGATTCCTTTATTAAAAAATGTAATGATATTACTTTCCCTAGTCATCACATATTGTATAGAGTAGACCTTTATATGAACATACTGTAATTCTTTAACATATATAACTGTCTTCTCTTTTATTCCTATTATTTTACTATCATAAGGAAACATTGAATAAATATTTTTAGATGTAAATCCTTTTGCTTGCCTTTAATTTTTTTTCCTTCAAGGTAAATTCCTAAATGCAGGTAACTGGGTAAGAATACATGAACATTTTAAAACTATAATGTCACAGATTGTCAAATTGCCCTTCAGGTATTATGCATCTCCCAGGTTCACCAAAATAACTAATATATTCACATCCAAATTAATACATCGAGATTTTAAAGTGTCAAAATTCTTAATGTCTTCTTTCACTCATATTTTACCCCAACTGGTCCTGGCTGCATCTTTTTCTTGCTTCTGAGTGGAGTTGAATTCAGGGCTGTGAATTTTACAGTGAGGTATGTTCTAAGTTGAAACTTTTATTTATTTAAACAGTATTTAATGTGGAGATTTTGAATGAGGTATAATAAAGCCATTACATTCCTTCTTGTCAGATTAAGTGGTTGTAAAACAGCTGTGAGCACCAGTTTAATGAATACAGAAATTTAACTTAACTATCAGTAGATTCTAATCTTCACCCTTTCATTATTAGTTGTTAAATACACAATGTAGCAATTATTAACCCATGGAAATTGGAGACAGCCTTTTCAGAAATCTACGTTGTGTTCACTTATTTAGGAGTTCTCACATGTTGACCAACTTCTTAATAACAATGATGTAGGTGTCAAGGAGCTTTTCATAACAATAGTGTAGAATAAGAAATCTGCCTCATTGTGGGTGAGTGGGGAGGTCACAGCAGATACCATTTGACTTGGCAGTTAGCATTTCTCACGTCTCTCAAAAAAGTACCAGACTTTGTGCAAACGGAAGTAAGGAACCAAGACCCCTGCCAAGTGAAAAAAATAATGTGATTTTGATGTGTAGGGCACGTCAAAAAGAGGGCTGATTGTTAAGATGAATTAATAATTATATTTAAATCTAGATAAAATGTGCCAAAGTAAATGAAAGGTTGTTTTAGATTCTTCAATATATTGCTTTTCTACTCACTTCATTTCATGAGATTAAAATAAAGGCAAATGAGTTAGAAAGGAGAGATGTATAATTACAAATTGCTATTATTACATGTGAAATTTTCAAAATTATTAGAGTGGACAGAGAAGTAGAATAGCTTCCTTTGGCATAGAGAGGCCCAACACACTTGAAAAACCTTGAGACCTTTAATGGTCTACAATATCACACAGAACAGCCATGAAACAGGAAGAGAGCTATGACCAACTCATCTGAACTCTCCTCAAGGAATCATAAATTTTTTCTTGAGTGGGATTAAGGCTTTCACACTCTTAGTTAAGAGAAAGAGCAGTTAAATTTGCTTTGCTAAATAAACTCCCCCAGGCTTACAGACATACACAGACAGCAGAGTGTTGAGATGTTTCATGTACCTGCGTGTGCATTTGAGCTGTGAGTGTGGACATCCTGAAGCGCTGACTGCTGACTACGCAGTGTTGTCTCTCACTTGTCGCAATGACTTCAACTGACTGTAGGTGCTGCAGGGGGGGTCCTCCTGTTCCTCATGCAAGGAAGGGACTGCAAAATCCTAAGGGATGGGGGCCACTGAGAACAGTAAAGACAGCATTTTGGAAGTCTTCAGGTAATGCTTGCAGCATGCACTAAGAAATGCAGAACGGCAAAAAGAATTGTCAGGCTGAGGATCTATATGTACCAAAAACCTGGAAGGGAATTTAATATCTAAGTGTGGAACTTACATAATTACATGATAGTCCATCTTCCCAAGGGGCTCAATATCGTTATTTAAATTGAGCTCTAGTTAAAAATCACGACAGCTGGGGAAACTGATGTTAAAGGGGTAAATTGTCAACTAGGTGAAAACCAAAACATAATTCTAAAAGCTGTATCTGTCAAAAAGGCTGAAAGAAGGCACAGCAGAAATTTGACATTACTTAGTTTGTTCTGCTCGGACCATGGGTGATTCTTTTCTTTTCTGTTTATGTTTCTAATGTCCCAAATGTCCTCTAAACATATATTAATTATTTTATAAAACAACGCCCCTTGTTTGAAGATAGTATGTCGTGGATCTCATGAGCAGGTGTGTGGCGGGGGATTCAGTGCCTCTCACGGGAGCCTGGGGTGCACTTGGCCGCCTGCTCCCTCCTTCTGCTGCTCTGTCTTCTCTGCGCCACCCCCTCGCCCCCTTTCAGCCCCCTTCTCTGTGGTACTTTCAGCCAGTTCCACATTTTTCTTATATATATGCTCTTCAACCTACAGTGGGGTTAAACCCAGCGTAGTTTCAAAATGTCCAAAGTCAAAAATGCATTAACTACACCTAACCTTCCAAAGATCGCACAGCCCAGCCCAGCCTACCTTAAACGTACTCAGAGCACTTAATTAGTCTTCTGTTGGGCAATTATCTTGAGTTTCATCTCGAGAGTATTTGCCTTCCTCTTCTACTTCTTCCCACCAAGGGCGGGAGACACAGATGGGTGTGTTGTAGACCCAATATCCAAAAGACGCTGGCAGCACAGTATACTGTATAGTCTCCGCTGTTTACCCTCGTGATTGCCTGTCTGACAAGGAGCTGTGGGCGGCCGCTGCCCAGCGCCATGAGAGCATCGCACTGCGAATCACTAGCCCAGGGGAAGATCAACAGTTGACGTTTGAAGTATGATTTCTACTAAACGCATACCTGTTTTTGCACCATTGTGAAGTCAAAAAATCACAAATCAAACCATCATAAGTTGGAGACTATATATCTTTCCACAAGTAAGGTCATATCCTTATTTGAAGAAAAGGATGAAATCAGTTTTTGTTTTCACTTCATTCACCTATACTTCATGTGGGGAATCAGTGTGCTAAAGTCAAATGCCAGCTGTGTTTACAAATAGGGTATCATTCACATTTATGCCCAGTTACAATTGTTGTGAGCCCCCTGCCCCCTCTCTGGGGCTCTGGGGGCGGTACCAGTGAGTCTCTTAGCTCACACATTGGTCCGTCACCCAGAATCACCTCAGGTTACCTAGCATATTACCTATCCCCTTGGCTCCCACTTATAGAAGTTGCTCTTCTATAGAAGTTGCTCTTCCAGTGTCAGAGTGCCATCATTAAAATTTCAGTACCGTATTTGTGTTCAGGAGTGCTGATATTCCCAAATTTGCTGATATCCCTAAATTTGCTGATATCCCTAAATTTGCTGATGCTTCAGTGCTAGAGCAATATTGGTGTTGGAAATGGCAGGCCAGGGTGGTGGAGCTAAAGGGCATGGGACAAGTTGGGACTGGAGAGGGAGGCAGGACCCGTCACATACAATTTCAGAGGCTAAGTTACTTAAGGATGTTAGGATTTATCCAAGGGCAGCAGGTAGCTCTATTTTAGCAGGAGAGTGGGATGTGATCTGATGTGACAAGTAGATGATGATTCTGGCTCGGGTCCACATTTGCACAGCTGGCGGGTGACACACCAGGGTGAGAAGCCCAGGTCCTTGGGATATGAAATGACCCTTTCCACACTGTAAAGAAGGCTCTGCTGACTGCAACTTGCAGTTCACAAACTATAAGGGAGCTGCCACGTTTTAGGAGACTGTTAGCACAATTACCATGCATCCCCAGCTCATCTGTTAGAGTAATTTTGATCCCAGCCAGCCCATGCTTCTCAGTTCTTTAAAAGATCAACTTAGCAGGTGCTTGAGCCTGAAAGCAAGAAAGCAGATTAAAAATACCAGCATCATTTTAGCTAAAGAATAGATTTCCTTCAAGTGTCTCCACACTTCAGCATTCATTCTGAGCTGGGTGGGTGAGGGGAAGAAAAGCAAGTTACACCAATACACAGATTGTTTCTCTCCGTGTCAAACTTGGGGATCTTAATACTCCATCCAATCTAATGCCGAATCGTTAACATTTGTAGTTAGCCACATGGATTCAAATGCCTAGTGTTCTGAACATTTGCAGGCAGATGTTACCAAAGATGTTTGCTTTTCACAGTTTCCTTAGTTCATTTGCATAGACGAGCCATTGCCATGGAACATGAGGTGCAGTAAACAGAAGCATTTTTGTTTGTTTGTTTTTAAGTTACAAGCATGTGCTTATATAGGGGAAGCATTTGACTTTATTGCATCAGAGTAACTATTGTTCCAATAATGGTTTGTTGTTGTTTTACTTATCTGTTGAGAAGCAGATATTAATATGAAGATAAATGCTATCTTGCTTGCATTTGGATGTGGACTGTAATGGAAAGACATTCAGGATCCACTTTTTTATTGAATTCTGTCTTCCTTTGTGTAACTAAGTTTGGATGGATCCTCTCACTAAAAATGTGTGTTTTATGTACTCCTTTATACAAGTCCAAGGTCAGGGCAGTTCTTGAATTAGGAAAACATCATTATCTCCAATATTGATTTGTCAGAATCTTCTTATTTGCCTTCCACAGTGAGTAAAGGACCCTGAAGACAAATACTGGAAGAAAATCCAACCCAAACAAAAAGTGCCCTTCAGGTGTGAATTTTATGACTTCTTTGATCTAGTTCAGAAATTAATGCCAATCAAATGATCCTTGTCCAACCTTCACTGGGGACGAAAAGTTGGTCAAGATTCGGACAAAATTTGCAGCTGTCAAGGCAGCAGTTTTGTCAGCAGCTATGGGAGGAATCAATTTGGCCATTATATTGCAAGCCTTTCACCCAGTCTTTCTTAGGAAACAAGTTTCCCCTCCCACCCTAGGCCATTGTCTCTAACTCCACTGTTTTTCCAATCCTTTTCCATCCCTTTTCATTATCATTGCCTTCTTCATCTGCAAACTTCTCTGCTGACCTGCAACCCACATACAGGTTCGTGCTCAAGTTTTTGTTATATTTATTTAAAGAAAGTCTCCCCTGCTATTCGATAACAATGAGTGTACTCTGTCCTCCTTTTCTCTTTTTTCATCAAGAGCGAGCTAAGGACTGTGAAATAAAGATGGTAGTGAAGGAGCTTTACCCTTAGATTTTTTTTCTTCTAACGTTCAGTGCTCCAGAAAAATTAGTCTCACCGCAGGGAACCAGAGGCAGGCAGGTCAGTTTTGTGGCTACCGCAAGAGTCTCCTAAGTGTATGGTGATGAATGTTTGTACAAAACATCAGTTCCCAATATCCTGACTTATTGCAAAACTCCCACAACTTTTGCAAATTTACCTTCAGAATCATCCTCAATGCTGAGCCTGTTTCATGCCGCCGTATCTCCTCCATTTTTAAGGCTTCACCTAGTGATGGTTAGTCACCACTCAACACACACAACTTGGCTTGTTTCTGTTCTGCTCCTACCTTGTTTTTAACCTGTTGCTTGTCATTATCTTTGCAGTTTTGAGTACAGCTATTCTCTAGGTTTAGTTGTCACTAGTTCAAGCAAAGGACTAATCTTTCTATTTGTTTAATAAGTCTTATAATAATGTTAATGATTTTGGGGAGATAAGTAAGCCCTAAATGTTTTAATACCACACCTATAGCATTTTGTGTTGTTTTATTATTTGTTTATTTATTTAGATATGTCTTTATATCTGATGAGTGAGTCGCTTCCCCCCAGCCTTCATGATAAATGTGTTTGAGAAGAATTAACATCTTTACAGTGCTATCAGGGAATAGAGTGGAATGCTCCATTTATTCAGGATTTTATCTGTCAGTAGGGTTAATAAGGTCTTAAAATCTAAAACTTTCTTTTTAATGTCTTATTCTTTTAAATTTCTAAATTGATAGGCATATGGACATACAAAATGTTATTTTAAGCTCTCATATCTGGGGATTTTTCTCTTCCTACATTCTATAATTTGTATACTTTCATCTTTTCATTTTCTCTCTTCATTAAAAAATAAGTACTAAAAGAAGTTTGTCTCACTTTTAGTATTTTCAAATAATCAATTTGGGTTTGTTCATCTTTTTGAATTGTTAGTGTTTCTTTTTATTTCACATATTATTCCCTTTAATTTTACTTCCTTTTTTATTTTTGGCTTTGTTATATTTTTCTTTTCTTGTTTCTCTTCTAATTTGTTTTTGTTTCCTCTGTTTTCCAATACATACACTTAAATCTGTAATTTTTATATAGGTCTTCTGTTAGCTGTCCCACAATGATTAATATATAGTTTTTAAATTGTCATTCAGCTCTAAACTATTCTTTATTGCCCATTCCATTCCCTACCATTTTATTGAGTCATAAGTTTTTTCGTTTACAGATATATGCATTTTTAGTTATCTTTTTTATGGATTTGAAGTTATTTTGCACATGGTCAGTGAACATAGTTCATATGATATTGATTCTTTGACATTTGTTAAGGTTTCCTTTGAGAGCTCATTCATCCTTGATGTTTTCATGTGTTCCTTGTGTCCTTAAAATGTCTGTTCTGTTGGTTTGTTGTAAAATTATGTCTGTACCTATTAACTTAAGCTTATAAGTAACCCTATTTGAAAGTTTTAGATGTTTTCTTATACTTTCATCTTCATGTACCAGTTTTCGAAAGCATTGTCTTATAAATCTAATCACAATTAGTCATTAATCTACTTTTAATAATGTGATAGTTGATGGATCTTAATTTCAAGTATAGATATATGGCATTCATATTTATAATTATTATGACTTTCTCACCTGTTATTCTTTTTAGTAGTATATGTTGTCTCTTTCATTGTTGCTTTTGGCTTACTTTTTGCCATATGTTCTATTTTGTGTGGTATTTCAGGTGCCATGACAATTGTCAATTAATTTATGGTATTTTCTTTTTTTGTAATTTTCTCCTCTCATCACCGAATTTTACATTTTTGCATCTTTTGTCATAAAGTATATCTCTGAAAAGTAATAAAATATTGCTGAATCAATTTAAAACATCTGGAGAGTCGCTGTTAGTTTATCCACTTGTATTTATTACAAACAGAGTTAGAATATAATTTATTTCTGCCACCTTATTTCAGATTTTTATTTTATGAAAAATTATTTTTATTACCTGTGAGAAAATATGTTTTTGATAGTAGAAATTTTATATTTGATTTTCACTAGTCTGCATTGTCCTAAATGTAACGCATTTATAATTTTTTTAATCAATGTCTTGAGTATATCAATACCCACATCATCTCCTGCAAAGGTCCGCACCGGAAACACTCTCATCTTCCTCTGTTCACCCGGCTTTCCTGACTCTAACCCGCACTCGCCACGTTGCATGTCGTCTGCCACAGCACTGTTACACAGAATTCTCTGTGATAATGGGAGCCTCCTGTACCCCTGATGCCCCCGAGTGAGTCCCCACCAGCCTCGGGTCTGTCCAGCACTTAAAGCACGGCCACTGTGACTGACTGAGGAACCTAATCTTTAACTTAATTTAAAGTAATTTTAATTTTAATATCAAATGTGACCAGTGGCTACTGTATTAGATAACGTAGATTTGAGAATTTATTTTGGTGTATTTGTGGATATAATTTTCTTGCTTGGTAGATGGAGCAAATTTTTCTTTAGACAACAATAAACTTTGAGTGTTCATTCATCCTTACATTTCATGTTTTGTGGTACCTTTTAAAATTATTTCCCTTCTCGTTGGCTTACCCTCTTCAAGAGTGTTTTTAGAGAATGTTTTGTTGTGGGAGAAATTCTCCGATTTGGTACATGTGAGAATGACTCATTTTTAGCCCGTAAATTTTAGGCTTAAACTTTCTTTTCAAATGCTTTAAAACAAAACACGTTATCAGAGGAAGCAGAAAAGCTGGTCTCATTTGAGTCTTGCCAGTTATTAGCAGGATAGATGACTTTAATCTCTCTGAACATTAGCACTTAGGAATAGTGCTCATTCAGTGTCTCTAGGATAATCTCCTATAAGTAAACCTCAGATAAGATAATATCTAATTTTAGCATTTTCAAAATGATAAGGACTTTTGGAGGTAAGTAGTAGAACTTATAGCAAATAGAATTTACTGTGATACTCTTGAAAAGAGAACAGTTACTGGTATCTTCTTTGTTATCACCTATCTAATCATGAAGTCAAGTGTCTACTAGGTCACATCTGAACTTTCAGTGGTGCTGGTCTTGGTTTCTTGCACCACAGGTCAAGTTATGCTGCCAAGCGAAGGGATACTAAAATTATGAAAAGCTTTCTGTTTTCAGAGATTTTAGGTTTCACATATGTAGATAAAAGTAATATCAATACATTTTAAAAAGTTTTAGAAAATGCAGAAAAATACAAAGAAGAAGAGCCACTCGCATCTGAGAGAATGTCTTCTGTCCTGTCGGCCCTTCCGCTCAGCTGACATCGTGCAATGCAGAGCGTCTCGTAGTTTGCTTTATTCTCCCCCTCTCACATATGTTCTCATGGCTGCTTTTGTAACAAACATACTAGAACAACTACAGAAAAAGGCAGCAGAGCCAGGAGAGGCTATTTTTAGGAGAATCTCAGTTTTTTAAACAATAGCCATTGAACTTCAGTCTCGGTCAGTTTCTAAGGTTATAAAGGATGTGATGTGTGGATTGTTTAAATGCATAGAAAATTCTCAAATGCCAATTTAATCAGTCTTTCTAGCTTCCATTTCTCTTTGGTGCTGTGGCCAGTGAGAATTCAGTGTGTAGTTTTTATGTCGTTTGAACCAGTGTCTGTTGCAGACGTGGAAGTTAATTTAGGATGTCCAAACTTGTTTATCTTTTCTTCTCTTACAGAGCTTATACTTGCTCATTCAATGGTTTTCCGTGTGAACATGTTTGTAATGTGATCATTGAAAGAAATTCTGAATATTTAAAGCACACCAGAAATCTCAACAGGCTTTTCTTATTTGGGGTTAGACAGCTTCATTTAAGTGAAAAACAGCTGGTCTTTAGGGGCAGTGCTTAAAATGCTATGGGGCCCATGATTCTGAGTACTTTTCCTGGGTTGCACAGTGTTGTGTTTGCAAATGCTTTTTAAGCAAATGAAGACAAACCTACCTTTTGACACCAAACTTACTCTCTCTATAGTCTATTACACCTGTGTCTGACATCCGAAACGATAACCTGTGTGTCCCACTCTGTGTCTGGATTCGACTGGAAGCGTTGACAAAGGGGGAAGGCATAAAATATTTAGAACGTTCGAAGCACTCAGGACTGTCAAAATGATCTATTTCTTACATGGCCTTATGCTGGGGCTTTTAGGGCAGATTTGTCCATTGATGTAAAATATAGCTACAGTCACCGCTCTCCTGGAATTCACTGAGTTCTATCATAAAACTAACAACAAACTTTGAAATATGGTACACGTTCCGTTTGTTTTTTCTTTCTCCTCCAGCCCCTAGATCATGCGCACATGATCAACACAGGAAGAATATATCTTCAGAATGAGTGACTTTTAAATATTAAAAACTGAAAGTCGTGTTTTGGGTTTAGAAAGAGAACAACTCCCTAGGGTCCCTCACCTCTTCCTTTTACTTTTTGTTGTGTGTATGCCTGATTGAGTTGTCAGAGAGTTTGTCTTGACTGGAATTTAACAAGGCACATTAAAGCATGACGTGGCACAGAGCACTGGGAACGCAGCCACCTGTGGCCCCTCCTCACTGCGTCTCTGTCAGTAGTGGATGGAAATGCCATTGGCCAAAGTGAATCTTAGTAAGAGGGTAAATGTGCACCCACTGTCAATGGCCGGGGTCTCGAGGAGAAGCAAAATAATATATTTTGAATTCCAATATTCTTTGCACACGGGTTAGTAGGGAGTTTTAATGCTTATCTAGCACTCCCTGTAACTTTGTGGCGGATAACTATTTTGTGCTTTTGGTGACTGATTTGTGCTCAGTCTTTATTCAGTCATTTGTAGCCTGCCACTTGGCTATTCTATGTTAAACCATAATGTTGCCTCCTTACAAATCAAAAACTGAGGCTAAAATGTACTTTAGTGTATCAAATTGTATTTTAAAAACTCCATGAAACCTGCAAAGTCACTGTCTTCATAAATCAGATGACCGAGGTCTGTCATCCCTATCAATGCATTGTAGTCTTTAGTTTAAAT
>PVKM010020441.1:0-23359 GCA_004027735.1 Carollia perspicillata | reverse complement strand
TGGCCTCCACGTTCTCTTCCCTGGTTGGTCAGTCTCCTGCTTTGTACATTTGAGATAATAAAACTCTGAGAAAAGTTTCTTTGAAGCCCTCAGAGAGCAATCCACTTGGGAATAACTGCTGCCATCACCCTGGCCTTTAATCCCAAAGAGACTCTCAGTGGGGCAAAGAGGGAATGTTCTTGGGGCCTCTCCTGCGGGGCTTCAGACGTGCATAGGTTCACAGACAGGGTGAAGTTCAAGGGTATTTCCTCTGCTGGGTTGTGCAATGATCACCCTTACTATTTTTAAGAAATACAGACTCTTTACTTCTGAGGTCTTAAGTCCTCCCCAGCAGACACCCATCCAACAGTGGGATCCCCTCCAGTTTCCTGGGCAGGTTCGTCCTGCCATGGATGCTGGTCAGACCCAGGTAAGGAAGGGAACGGGCCACTTCCAGTGGCAGCCAGCTCATTCCATGCAGGTCACTGTAAATGCTACAAGTCCTTTATCTGGGATTAAATCTAATCTGAAAATCCCCGATATCGATTCTAGTTCTGTTTACACCTTCACACTTGGGGGGACCCAGGGTCCAGAAGACTGTTGATAGGCGTCCCACCTCTGAGTCTTCTCCGATCCAGGCCAAACACCCCCAGTTTACCGTAGAGCAACAAAATGGCAGTGCGCTTCGACGCCGATCGGCACATTTTACCCAAGTGCCCTTGGGTCAGTCACTCAACAAGCTCGTCTTCCTTTTCCTCCCCTACGCCACAAGAACAGAAGTGCCCACTTCAGAGACACTGGGGCAGACAGACTCTAAGGCAGCCCCTGCGACTCCCAGTCTGGTCTCATGCTCGTGTGTCAACTTCTTTGCATGAGTGCAGGCGGGCCCTGTGGCGTGCTTGCTATACAGAGTGAAGGGAACAGGATGTGACCTCCATGATGACGTTACATAAGACCCCGACTTCCGTCTTGCTGGCAGGTGCTCTCCTTGCTGGATTTGACGAAGTAAGCCACCATGTTGTTCAGACCCGTATAGCAAGGGACCGAGGTCTGCCTCTGGCCAACAACTGTCTTGGAACTGATCATGGCCTCTGGCTGACAGCCAGTGGGAAACTGAGGCCAGCAAAGACCTGACACTTGCCAGCAACCAGCAGGTGTTGGAAGCAGATCCTTTCTGAGTCAAGTCTTCAGGAGAGAACCCAGCCCTTGGTCGCAGTCTTGCAGAGAATCCAGCCTTGCCTGGACACCTGACACGCAGAGACTGAAAGGTAACTCGTGTGTGTTGTTTGAAGCCACTAAGTTGAAGGAGATGTTGTTACATAGCACTTCTCATTTCACTGCTCCTCACATGGGATTTCACCAGCACCAACACCTCCGTCTACTGGGCATCCCTCCTCTGAGGGCTCCTAGTTTATCCCTCATCTTCAAACCATGTCTGACACCTAGAATTCTTTATGTTAAAGAATTGCCTTTCGAGACTGACAGCTGTTGGGGCGGGGGCAAGGGGCTGGAGGTTGTAGGGCTGGTTGGAAAAGGTGAAGAGATGAAGAAAAACAAAAACAAAAACAAAAACAAAACCATAGACACAGACAAGAGTGTGGTGATGGCCAGAGGGAAAGGGGATGGGAGGGTAACGGTGATGGAGGGAGACTCGACTTGGGATGGTGAACACAATACAATATACAGACGAGGGATTACAGACCTGTGCACCTGAAACCTATATAATTTTATTAACCAATATCACCCCAATAAATTCAATAAAAAGAAAAACTAATGCCCTGACTGCTGGGGCTCAGTGGGCTGGACATTGTTCTGCAAACCCACGGTCATCGGTTCGATTCCCAATCAGGGCACAGGCCTGGGTTGTGTGCCAGGTCCCTGGCTGGGGGCGTGCAAGAGGCAACCCATTGACTATTCTCTCACACGTCAGTTTCTCTCTCTCTCTTTCTCCCTCCCTTCCCTTCTCTCTAAAAATAATAAATAAAATATTTTTTCAAAAGAAAAAATAATAAAATAAAATATAGGTAATTTTTAAATTGCCTTTTTCAGATCTCTATTAAAATGCAGCTAAAAACAGCTGGGAGCACTTCAGGAAAACATCATCTTCACACGAGCAAGTTGCCACCTGGGAAGCAAACACAGGGCCCCGAGGGAAGGCCCACTGGCTCTGTTCTGATGAGTGAAGGAAGTTTGGGGACTGAAGCAGTACCTGAGAAGGTTGGATCTGGGAAAAGCACTGTGTTGGAAGGCTTCAGAGAAGAATGTCATCTAAGCAGGTGGCAGAAGGCAGAGGACTAAAGAAATAGCAAGCAACTTAGCCCAGGGACCTGACTGGAGAATCAGCGTTGGGATATTAATATCCCAAGCTCCAGCACCTGGAGGCCTCAGTCAATGGTGACTAGCATCCTCATATCCAGAAATAATGACTCTTCCTTTGTGCTAAGCCTGGCTGGACCACGCCTGTAACTAACACGGCCTCCTAGTCGGACCACAGCCTTGTCAGGCCATGCCTGTATTACCGCATATATCCCCCTAATGTATTTCACTTGATTGGGTCTGAGTTATGAGCCTAGAGGCAGGGACCACATCTTTTTCTTCTGCGAATGTTCCTCACCTAGCACATCACTCACACATTGTAGATGTTAATGAAATTTTAGTGGACTGAATTGAGTGGTGAGGAATCTCAGTAACTAGTCTTTGGGAAAGTTTGATAGCAAAAAGAGGATGAAAGGGACAATAAAGAGAAGTTGGGGGAGGATAAAGAGATATTGGGAGCGTCTAATGCAGGCAGAGACCCTCCCCGCCCAGATCCTAACAGTGGAAGCCGGGTGGATGAGCAAGTGCTGGGGCGGGGGGACGGCAGAGGCTGAGGGGCTCTGAGAAGGCCAAGTGCAGGGTCACTAGGAAGGGCTCATGAAGTCAGAGGCAATATCTTCCTCCAGGAGTGAGAGGGGCCTGGGGACGTGGGGGAAAGCCCAGTGCTCTGGGTGAGCCCCAGTGACTCTAGCTTCTCCGTCTGTCGGGACAGGAGCACCTTCTCTCTCTCTTCACTGATACTTAGATCTTTTGTCTCAATTTTTCATTCAAAAAAAAAAAAAAAATGAGGCCACTGCAGAAATTACCCTGAAGGTAAGAAGGAATAAAAGGGCACTCAGCAACCAGGGAACAAAAATGGTGAATTCTTTCCCCCAAAGAAATAAATGAGCCTTTCCATATGTACACTTGATGAAATGTGCCTGAATAGGGTACCCAAGAAGCCACAAATGCAGCGGCTACCGTGGGCTGAAGGGCGGGGAGGATGAGACAGATGGGGAAAGGAACAGGAGTGAGATTTTTATTGGATGCCTTTTTACATTGCTTTGATTTCGAACCATCTAAATGTCTTCTTTGGTTTTTTTACATTTAAATAATACATTTAAAAGAGAAAAAACCTGAAAAGTTTGTCAAGAGAATTTCACCTGGGGGGAAAAAAAAAGAAGTCCCCTTCAGAAGCAAGGAGAGGACAGCAAAAGTTGTACGCTTATGTGGTGGCCTCACAAAACAAACTTATTTCCACAGCTGGGAGTCTTTTCACAAGAAAGAGTTTATTGGGCCATTGCTAGCACGAAAGAAGACTGGTCTTGAGGCTTGGAGTTGAAACCCCCAGCAGCAGCATAGCTGGGTAGGAAAGACATGACTGACGTCCAAGAGTTGGCCAGCCTTTTCATACACCGTGGAGGGGGAGAATGAAGTGAGCCGTTCCGAAAGGATTTTACATCAGCTACTGACAGAGCGGACGGAAGGAGCAGGGCCCCGTCCTGCTGGGCCAGTCGCACCAGGGCCGAAGCAGGGTCCAGAGCAGTGTCCCCAAAGCTCCTGTGTGAACAAGAAGCAAAGCCTCCTGGGGTTCTGTGGCGCCAGACTATTCTCTCTGTTGGGTAATCGCGGAAACAGCCACCTGGAAATTAATCCTCGGTGCCGGCAGTCACGCAGGAGGCTGCGCAGTCTTCCGCCCGGGCTGGACCACAGTGATGAACGGGTTGTTTGGTCTCTTTCGCTCTCCTGTCGCTGTAATGTTAACTTAGAACCCCTCAGAACTTTTTTCTTGTCCTTTCCCCCTTCTCATCCAAATCTTTTGAAGAAAGCATCGCTGATGAATGTCTGTATGGTTTTAATTATGCTCAGATGGTCCTTTTGTACTCACAGCATGGTCCCAGGTTGCTAGGAAGGCTTATTCCTCGGAGGTCCTGTCCCACGGAGGAGAGAAATCCACGGATTGTGTCAGGCGATGCCACGTCTTAGGTCAACTGGGGACAAAAAGAGGGTGAGGGAGATAGAATTATTAGCTAAGCACTGACAAGGATTTTTAAATTGTTTTCTTGAAGAGTAGCTCTTTCTGGAAAGGTACAGGTAGTTCAGTCTGTTGGGAACACATACCATTATTGGGGGCTGGTTTGTGGATTTACATAATGTAGAACATCTCGGAACTCTTCTTTTTGTCAGTCTTACCAGATAAGCTCTAATGCTCTCGCGGTCTCTGAGTGAGTTTTCCTCTGTTTGGTGTTATAGGCTGGGTACTGTCCCCGCGCTGCATTGCCACGTTTCCCTGGGGCTCGGCTTCAACGTTCAGTCTCCTCTCTCCCCATCCCCTCACCCCACCCACTGCCCCACACCCTCCCATTCACAATCTCCCCCCTTGTAAGGCAGCCCAGTTTGGAGGAAATACGAGTTCATTAGATCAAAGTCATATTTACATATCAAGGTAAACTGGAACTTGTTACAAGCGCCCTTTGCCCACAAAAAATGACGGCCAAAGCTTCACCTAACGTGGAACTGGTGCCACCTAGTGGGCAATAGTGTCACTCAAGAGGAACGACAGGAGCGTATCCTTCAGAAAGGTTTTGTGAGTAATTTTAGGGTTGCTTTCCAGGCTTGCCCTTGGCAAAGTTGTAAAATCCAAGGCAAATTTTCCCGTATTTCCACTTTACTCTCTCTGGAATTTCCCCCGTGACAGGCAGGTGTGAAGGGAAGAGAGCCAACGTTGGAGTCAGATCCTTGTAGCTCCACAGCGAATGCATCCTGTGCTGCCTGTTAGCTGGAGCATCCAGGGCAAGTTACCCAACCTCCCCGAGTGTCCAGTCCATCCTCTCTGAAACGTAGGTAGTGAAATCTTCCTTACAAAGTCTTTGTGGGAAGTGCACATAGCGTTCAACATACAATAGATGCACCCTAAATATTAGTTCCATTGTCAAGTGCAATGTTACTTTAAGTACAGGACCGAAAGGTAAGTAAAATATTGAGCTCTGGTTGGCCTGGGAAGTACACAAATATAGGGTAGATAGCCTTCGTTTTAGACACCAGCAGAAAACAATTTCATACAGAGAGCTCGCCAGATGAAATTTTAAGGGACTCGAGAGATGTGGGCAAAGTTAAGAGAACTAATAAGAGCCACGGGGGCGCCCAGAGACCAGCAACAACAAAAAGTCATTTCCATGCCCAGGACTGATGGTACAAGCACGTAGACTGTTGTAATACTTACATATTTATGTGTATTAGAAATACATTCCCTCCCATTTTATGTTGGTTCTTATGCCTTGTATTGCCAGACTCTCTTCCTAGGGGCTCACTCACTTCCAATTCAGTGCCACATCCCTCTACTGATTTTATTATTATCCAGTCTCTAGCTCGACCCTAGGACCTTCGTAAGTAGGGTACACACATGAGCAGGGTACATGCTCACTGAGATACTCAGTTAACCACCTACCTCCAAAAGCCCTCTTCTGGATTAAGAGAATGTGAACTGTACGGCATCTACTTCACAAGCTCTTTAAGAAAATCCTCCAAGTTTTCTCAGTGATAAAACCCAATCAAAATGCTTAAAACTGTGCCCGGCTCATAGCAAGCACTATTGAAAACCAAGCATGTTTCTTCCTATTACCTTCCCATTACCACATTTACCAAGCTACCTGCACCTACTCCCGTATCCGGGTCCCCTCCTATCATCGGAGATGCCCTCTACAGCCTTGTTCTGAGGGCAACCCCACCCCACCGCCAGCTTAGGCTCTTCTGCGTTTCAAGGACTCAGCTCTTACAATTATACCTTCTTCCTCGCAGGCTCAATTTCTCTTTCTCCACTGGAGGGATTCACAGCTGTGCAAATATTCCCCAGTATGTCCCATCTTTTAAATTCATTTCTTATTCACGTATGAGAAAGATGGCTTTTCAAATCTATGGGGAAAACAAAGACTGAACAGATCGTGACACTTGGGTAGCCATGAGAGAGGGGTAAAGTTGCATCCACATCTCAGGCTTTACAACAGATGAGTAGTGTATAGAAACATGAAAAATAAAACCATAAAGCATCCCCCCAAATGGGAGAATTAAAACAATTATCAGAGTGGAAAAGCCTTTTCTAACACAAAACAATAAAAAAGCGAGAAATTTAAAAACATAGAAATAAAACATTTTTGGGCAAAGCAAAAGGCATCCTGCTATCATTCGGATGGCTTTATTCTGCTCAAACACTGGTGTCCTCTGGGGTTGGCCCAAAACATCCTCTCCTGGCCCAACTCCAAACCCTACCGCTCCTCCAAAACACTTCCCCAAATGCTTATGAATGAAATTCTTCCTATGGGGATTCATACTTCTCCTTTCAGTCCAATACAAAATGCCTCTGCGGGGCGTCATCCATAAAGCTGGTTTCCCTTTGTTATATTCTAAGAGGCAGAAGGAGACTGGCTGTGCAGGGCGCTCAGTGAGGAGATGCTGCCAGCGCAGTCAGGACAGACACGTCCAGAGAGGGTTGGCAAGATCACACAGCCAGCAAGTTCTACAGCTTACAGCCGTGAAATCCCGAGACTTCTGCTGAAATCTCTTCAATGCACCCACCGCTCTCCATTCTCTTCACCAAAAAAAGAAAAAAGAAAAAAGAAAAGAAAAGAAAGAACTGAATCAGATCAGTTCAGGCCACCACCGTCTTTTGCCAGCCTCTGGGCTTGCCCCTGTGGCATCCCAAATTGTCTCCCTGCAGGGCAGTCTCTTTAAAAGGCAAGTCACCTCAACCACCCCTGCAAGGGTTTGAATGCTTTCAAACGTCCTTCATTGACTTTATTTTTTCTATTTATTTTTACCGTACTTTTCCGTTACCATTTATTCCCTCTGTGCCCTCTTCCCCTTCCGCCCTTCTCTCACCCCTCCTCCCCAACACCACACTGTTGTGAGTGTCAATGAATTCTTTCTCTTTTTTCTCTTTTTTTGCTTGATCCCCTGCCTGCCAAGACCTTCCCCTCCCCCCGCCACGGACTCTAAGATAAACTTAAAACTTCCCTACAGACAAATGTGATCCTTCAAGATCAGGTTCACCTCTCTCCTGTATCTCTCCCCACTGGCACCCAAAAGTAACCCAAACATCTGCCATCTCCATAACAGAACTTTCCTGCTGGAAACAACAGTCATTTCCCTCTTACTGTGGTGGCCAGCTAACTGCTTCTGGCCATTCACGGTGCAGCTGCCAGGTCATCTGCTCAGGGAGAGCTCCCCGCCCCACTCCCGTAAGTGTTATAAATAAGGTCGTCAGTGTTCGCCCTACTTTAGCAGTTTCACAGCGTATTCTAATTGATTGTTCAGCTCCACATTCCCCATCCTCCCATCGCCACCTACCCTCACCCCAAGACTGTAGCTTCCTTCAGGTTAGGGAATCTCCTAGCTCCTGTTATAGCTCAGCATCCAGCACACTGGCAGGCGTACAATATGCATTCAACAAACACTCATCGAATGGGGGAATGAACAAAGAAATTGACTGTTAAGAATTAAACTTATTTGTAATTTCCCATTGTTTTAGTAATTAAGATTTCCACATGATAAATACAATAAAAATTTAAATTTACAAACAACAGATTGAAAGATATAAATATTGAATAGTTTAAAGAACATATTTAAATTTTATAGAAAAATCACTGAGGCGCTAAAAGATAAACCATTGCCCCGAAAAGGAAATAATCTCTAGTTTCTCATCCTTCTGACCTAATCCAATGCTAGTTGGTACAAAATCAAATGTGGTATCATGTCCACTTTTCACGATAGGCTTGATCTCTCTCTCTTACATCATCACCAAGAATCAGGTTTGGAGCATGCAGGAAAAGGAGAAAAAAAAGAAAAAGGGATGAGGAAGGCACAGACCAGATTATAGAGGGCTCTTACATCATTCCCAGGAATTTGGAACCAGAACCACAGAAAAAAAAATAAAATCTGAAAGATGACATGATCATTTTGGCAGTTGTTTCAGCAAAATGATTCCGTCCGTAATGTGGAGGATATATGAGAGTGTGGAGAGATAAAGGTCCAAGGACCGCTTAGAAGACTCTAGCAGTCATCTGGATTTTAAGCGTGTGTGAAGACAAGAGAAAGAGAAATTGCTTTCTAGCTTTCTAGTTCGAAAACTTAGACATACAGAGAAGCCACTGGCCAAGGCAAGGGAGAGGCAAGATTGCCTAGTGACGACAAACCTGGTCATGGGGCTTGTCTTTGCTTCCAGATGTCACTTTTGAGTGGTGGGATTTTGATTGAAGTCCCTTAATTTCATTTACAAAATGGAAATAATAGTAATATCTCTTTCTACAGTTGTCCTAAGGATTAATCAAGAAAATGCATCTGATTGAAAAGCACTGAAATAATGCCTGGAATTTAGTAAACTTTTTAAAACCTTGGCTGGTATTATCACTATGCAACAGAAAAGAAGCTGGAGGAGGAGATGGTTTGTTTAAGGCACTCTAGGTTTCAAATATTATTTGCCTTGGGGACCTGCCAAGAAAGATGTCCAGGAAGCTGTTTGCTCTCTGGGGCTAGCTCAGGAGAGCTGTGGAGTGAAGCTCTGACTTGGGAGTTCCCAGCCTGTGGTTGAAGATGTGAGGGATGGGAATCACTGAGGACAGACTGTGGAGTTCATCATTTGGCAAGGGGAGTGGAGCCCAGAAGAGGGACCTGGGACTGGGGTCCCCTAGAATCAAGGTCAAGGAATCAACGACATAGAGTGTTGTTCCGGATCCCATCCACTTGGAGTATGAATCTGCCTGGAGTGATGGTGCCCTGAAATAGAGGGCCTAAAGCTACGTGCCACCCCGCCAATACCTCAACGAAAGGGCAGAAAATGCCCACAGGTGTTTCTCCACCAGGTGCAGATCAAGACATGGCAGTGGGGAGCCAGTTTCCACACTTGAACCAGACCCTTCTATTAGCACAGGCTTGCCACAGGCCGCAGAGCAATAGACCGAGTAACATTCTTTTTCTCTTTTTTCTTGAATGTATTGGGGTGACATAGTTAAAAAGTCATGTAAGTTTTAGGTGTACAATTCTATAATACATCATTTGTATATCGTATTGTGTGTTCACCGTTTCAAGTCAAGTAGCTGGGTGATATTCTCATCCTGAGAATTTTCTGATTAACACAGTTACATCCCATCCTTAGCATCTTCTTTTAAAAATTTTTTAAATTTACTTTTAGAGACGGGGTGAAAGGGAGAAAGAGAGGGAGAGAACGTTGATATAAGAGGGAAACATCCATGATCTGCCTCTCGCATGCATGTGCCTTGCCTCTGGATCAAATAGGCAACATTTTGGCTCCACAGAACTGTCCTCACCGGAGGGCGTTTTTTCATTGCTTTTAGAGAGGGAGAAAGGGAGAGATGGAAACATCAATGCAGGAAAGAAGAATCCTCCAGTAGGAGCCAGACGATGGAACGCGCAACCTAGGTGTGTCCCAACCGGGGAACGAATCCGTAACCTTTTGGTTATGGGACAACCTTCCAACAAACTGAGCCACACGGACCTGAGCACAAACCTGGTTTTAGGTAATTGATATTTAAAATTCCTAACTTTATTTCTGGATTCCAAGAAAGGAGAATTTTTAGACAACCCCTAGGAGGCAATTCGTTTTAGGATCTTCTGAAACATACCTCACACTCCCTTTCTCCTCCCTCTGCCCCTCTTGAAATCTCGTTTCTTTGGCTGGAAATCTCGCGAGACATTGAATTCGCATGAATTCTCCCAGAAACCTTCGCTCTTCCTCTTCCCGAAAGCGACCAGAGGTGAGTACTTTTTCGGCGGCTCTCACAGTGTGGAATCCTCTGCTCATCACCTCCATCCTGGTCTCGAGGGCACCGATCTCGAGGCCTCTGAGGGGAAAAGTCTTGCAGTTATTGATTTCTTGCTGAAGGCGGTGCACTTCTATGCGGGGGGACGTGTCAGAGTGCCGGACTTGGTGCCCCCAGGCCTGCAACCCGAAAAGGGGCGCGATGGGCGGGAATGGGGACTCTGGGCACACGGGCAGCCCGTAGTCTGTGCCGTTTACTAATCTGGCGGTCCAGTGCCCCGCGGTGAGTGGTGGTCGAATATGCAACGCGTTTGTGGCCTCAAGGAGCGATCATGGCGGGCGGGGCGGATAAAGTCGGGTCGAGCCTTGATTCCTTTTGCGAGGAGTGTTTCAAATTAGCTAGCGTTGAACGTTGGTTAGAGTACATAAGTGTGCTCAGACAGCACTACTTGTGAAGTGTGGGTAAAGGGGGCTTCTGTGGGAAGGCAGCACGTGCAGGGCTGCAGTGGAGCCCCGCCACCTCAGTGCCCCTTGTCGTTCTACGCCTGAAGGATCCGGGGTCGCATTGAAACCGGCCTGTTCCCATCCGATGAGTCAGAGCCGATGAAGTCCGTGTCGCTTAGTCTGGTGTCGACACTGGTCGGCACACAGGGAAAGAGCGCTGCGTGGAGGAAAGGTTGGCTGCGATGATGGCATTTCTTAGGACACCTTTGGATTAATCGTGAAAACAACTCCTGTCTGAGCAGCTGCTGGCAGCACTTAATACAGAGTCAGACTGCAAGCTGCCCGTACATCTGTATTGCCAGTGACTCCCTCTGCCTTCCAGGTGACCTCTGAAGATGGTTCGCTATTCACTTGACCCGGAGAACCCCACAAAATGTAAGTGAACAAGAGCAACATTTCTTATTTTGACCTAAGGGAAACAATGAAATAACCCAAGCTAACCAAAACGTTTTGGTTTTTTTTAGCATGCAAATCAAGAGGTTCAAATCTTCGTGTTCATTTTAAGGTATGTGAGTCATAGTTACGTTCTAAAAGAGTCATTTTGCGTGTTCCAGTGAGGTGGGGTTTTTTTTAACCATGCTAAAAAGATGGCTGCAGTGATGTCTTTCTTAGGACACCTTTGGATTTACCGTGAAAATTACTTGATTCTGAGCAGCCACCTTCTAGACACTGAACATCGTGTGCAGTGACCACTTTGTCGCCAGGGGGCGGGGGGAATTGGGTGAAAATGACCAGAGCGCTACCTGAGAACCTAGTGTGCGGGTCAAGTTATGGGACCTGGTTGTCGTTAGAGGTGGTGGGATTAAAAACACCATAGTGAGTGGACAGAGGTTTTGGACTCATTGCTCCTGAGGTTCAAACGAAGCCTCCCTGGCCCTTAATCAGATTTTTTTCAGCTCCCATGAAAATGGAAAGGTTTTAGCTGTTGATAAACGTTCACACATTGAGAATCTGAGAATTTAATGTTTACAAATTGTGTTGCTTTCACATTGTAACTGTCGGGTTATATTTATATTTAGAACACTCGTGAAACTGCCCAGGCCATCAAGGGTATGCATATTCGAAAAGCCACCAAGTATCTGAAAGATGTCACTTTAAAGAAGCAGTGTGTCCCATTCCGTCGATACAATGGTGGAGTGGGTAGGTGTGCCCAGGTGAGAATGAGTGGCTGCTGTTGAAAAGACGTGGTAAGAACAGGTGATTGGACAGAGTGAGGATGGCAGAGTTCCCATCTATTCATTAATCGGGCTGCTTCTGGTTGCTGTGATGACAGTCTTAGGACACCTTTGGATTAACCGTGAAAAGAACCATGTTCTGAGCAACCTGGAAGTGAACGAAACAATTTTTAAAGAAATTTACTTACTTATATTTAGAGAAGGGAAGAGAGGGAGAGAAACATCAATGTGTGATTGCCTCGTGCATCCCCTACTGGGGACCTGGCCTACAACCCAGGCATGTGTCCTGACTGGGAATTGAACCGGCGACCCTTTGGTTTGCGAGCTGGCACTCAATCCACTGAGCCACACCAGCCAGGACCAAAACAATGTTTTTCACTTCTGAGGGTGCATTTATTAAAGCTGGGGACAGTGAAATGAGGAGCTTAGAACAGAAGAAGCAACGGGAGAGCCAAGGCAGGCCTGCTGTGGCTCTTTGGAAAGTCAGAAAAGGGAGGCCTTTGGGACAGGTTCAGGGGGTTAGCCTGAGGAGCTGCTGCAGCCCATGGCTCCCCTGGTTGCAAGTCCCCTGGGGTCCCTTAGCATTGAAGACGTGTACCTGTGGGTGAGAAGGGAGGGGAGGGAAAGGTGAGGGCATGATGCCAGGAAGGAGAGTGCCCCATAAATTAATCTTGATTGTAACATTTTATTTAAATCGGGAAATGACTAATAGCCTCTATTTTCTTTCAGGCCAAACAGTGGGGTTGGACACAGGGTCGGTGGCCCAAAAAGAGTGCTGAGTTTTTGCTGCACATGCTTAAAAACGCAGAGAGTAACGCTGAACTTAAGGTACCCAGAGCATTGAGGTCTTTATATATATCCAGCTTGGATGGTGGTTCAGCCAACATTGCTCTTGTCCAGATTTATTATACAAACAGTAAAACACTATTGCAAAGGAGCAAATATAGTTACCAAAATGGTTGCCTTAGTAATGGTTAATGTGGTTTGTTGTCTACATTCTTAGTGGAGAGACATGTTAAATTCCACTTAGAAGTTAAACTAATGTCAACAAAACAGGTTTATCCAACATGAGTCTCTGGCTATAAAACCCTTTTAGCTGCTAGGCCATGCTGACAGAATCTTGTTTATCATCTAAGTCTAGAAATTGACACTACTCTTAAAATGATCTTTAACATGCACTTGGCACTGAGTTTTGGTAGTCAGTTGGATTTAATTTAAGGAAGGACATTTAGAATGAAGTTGACGAAACTGCTTGAACAAATAGCTATTTGATCTCTTAAGGCATGCCATTCTGAAATGAGTTCATTAAGGCAGGGACTTAATTTTCCAGTGATGGCATTAAGGTAGAGATGTGACCTGGTGTGCTCCCTCTCCCTCCCAGGGTTTAGATGTGGATTCCCTGGTCATTGAGCACATCCAGGTGAACAAAGCTCCCAAGATGCGGCGCAGAACTTACAGAGCTCACGGGAGGATCAACCCGTACATGAGCTCTCCCTGCCACATCGAGATGATCCTCACCGAGAAAGAGCAGATTGTCCCCAAACCAGAGGAGGAAGTTGCACAGAAGAAAAAGGTAAAGCGCTTAGTCTTTGCTCGTCTGCAGTCGTGTGAACTAGATTTGCGGTTGCTGTGATGACCAACTTAGGACACCTTTGGATTAACCGTGAAAGGAAATTATTCTGAGCAACCAGCAGCCTTGTATTTTATTCGGGCTTTCATGGGTCTTTGTTTCTTGCCTAACAGTGAATAACTTTGATTAACACTATTCAGTATATGGGAACTGTGATTGTCTATTGATAGCCCCACCTTGGTGTCCATAGCCACTTTGAATGCAGCATGTTCAGAAACAACCTCCCTTAATCTACTAAGCCTATTTCCAGTAAATGACAATTCGGTGTTTTATTTTGTTGTTGCTTTATTTTTAAGAAATACCATATTTTCCTGCGTAAAATGTGTACTTTTTGAGGGAAAATAAGAATGCGCATTATATATGGATGGTACCGATTCTGTAAATGTTTTTAATTCTTTTATTTATGCTTATACATTAAATGCTAACTTTAGAAAGTAATAACAATATCCATATACAAACTACAATAATATAAAGGAGAAGTATTTAAATATAAATAAATAAAAATTGAATTAATATGAAAGATTTTTTTTTCTCCTGAAAGCTTGGGCCAAAAATGTGGGTGTGCATTATACATGGCAAAATACGGTAATTGCCTCGTATCATTTTAAGGTATAGAGTAGAACATGGTGGTTTAATTTACATCTACTGTGAAATGATTATCATAATAGGTCTCATAGACAGAGAAGAAAAGGAAAGCCCTGGCCCAGTGGCTCAGTTGGGTGGAGCATCATCCCGTACACCAAAAGGTTGCGGTTTGATCCCCAGTTGGGGTATGAACAGGAGGAAACCAACTGGTCTTTCTCTTTTTCTCCCCCTTCCTCTCTCTGGAGACAACAAACATTCTTGGGTGAGGATTAAAGAAGAAGAAAAGGGGAAAAATTAAGTCTTTGTGATAACCCATGATTTAGTCTTACCAACTTTCCCATGTATCATACAGTGTTGTTAGCTATTGTCACTTAAATATCCTCCATCCTTCTTGCCACTGGAATCCTTACCAGCTGGTGTCCCTGCCTTCATTGAACTTCAGCTGAAACTCACTTCCTGATCGCTATGCCAAAGAACTCGACCTCTGTTGGGGTTGCCAATTCTTTACTGAGCTAAGACCTACTCCTTTAGATGTAATGTGGGTTTCTTTGGGAAACTGAATCTTACTATTTTCTTTCCCCAGATATCCCAGAAGAAACTGAAGAAACAAAAGCTTATGGCCCGGGAGTAAATTCAGCATTAAATAAATACCTAATAAAAGTAAAAGCAGAATGTTGGTTGTCTTTATTGCTAAATATATTTTTTTGCACAAGATGGAATTAGAACACGGGGAAGTTCTAAAATTTTTCAGCCACTTTATTGAGATTGAACACACTGCAACGTGCCACAGTACAATGGATCTTAGTAATGGGTACTGTTTTGTCACTAAGTTAGAACATTCTAATCATCCGGAAGAGGAACCTTTGACAGTGCTTAGCTGTGACTCCCATCCAGCCCTAGGGAACCACTTACCTATAGATTGGCCTGCACTAACACTGCATGAAAGAAGTCACAGTATGTGGCCCATTGTCACTGTCTTTGATTTAGCTAGTGTATTCAGGGTTTATCCATGTATCTGTGCTGCTTATTGGTGAATAATTTGTATCAATAGAAGATTAATTGAACATCAGGGTCTTTATTTTTTTTTTATTTAAGCCATTACAAATAGTGCTGCTGTGAGCCTTGACAAGTTTTTGTGGACATGTTATCTCTCTTGGGTATAACCCAAGAACAGAGAATTTGCTGGATCATGGTAACTACCAGATTTTTCAAAGTTGTGCCATTTACAATATCACTACCTCGGTGAGGGAAGAAGCTTCCAGTTCTCCACATCTTCAACACTGATACCTGTTGTGGGAGTGAAGTGGCCGAGCCATTTTTTTAAAATATTTTATGCTATTACAGTTGTCCCAGTTACTTTCCCTTGGCCCTCATCCACCCAACTGGGCCCCTCACTTTCAGGCATTTCTTAAACTAATAGCCAATTAAAGTTGACAATTCATCCTCTTGAATTTATGCCCTTTTAGAAGAGTGGTTTAGGCACACCTGCATTTGAAAACGGCCCGGCCCTCCTGCAAGAGCACTGCCCATCCCTATAGTGCACAGGCGTTATTCCCTGGGTTATATTTTGAGGATTGTTCCAGTATTTGGGGGTGGGAAGTCCACCGAGGCTCGGAGTAGTGTCTGCAAAGCTCAGGTGTCTGCCCTCGGGCCTGGAGCTCACGCCGGCAGCGCCCAGTCCCCGCCCTGACGTCACAATACGTCCTGTTTGTCGTCAGGCTGACGCAGGCGCGCGTTGATCGGCCCGTTTTGCGGTGTCCATTGGCTCCGCTGTGGCACGTCCCTCCCTCCGGAAGCACCGGCCTTTGCACTTGGGCTTGGTGGTTGCGGGTGAGTGGGCCTGGGTGGGCTTGGGCGTTCGGTCGGAGGTGTGGGGCGGGGGTAGGCTGTGGCCTCGGCGCTGTTGGGCGGCGTGCAGGTCCCGGCCCGGCCGCTCTGACCGAGCCGGCCCGCCCGGTGGCGGCTGTCCTACCCTGGGCCCCTCGTGGCCCGCCGGCGCACTCTGGGGTACCCCACTTCGCTCTCCAACGCGCCCCTGTCGCCCGCCCTCCCTCCGTCGCCCATCTACGCTCCCTCCGTCTGCGTCACTCACCCGCCTGGCCTCCGTTCTGCCACTCCCTTTAATGTCCGTGTATTCTCTTCTCGGCCTGAATTGTCGGTTTCTTCGCCCTTCTGTTATCTTCATCACCCTTCGCCCTCACTCTCCTGCCTTCCTAGTCGTGGTCTTCACTCAACCAGTCTCCAGGAAAATGATACACTGGATTGGGTTACTTAAAGGGAGGTGGCGTTCCCCACTCTGCCTGCCCGATTTCTGAGGGAGCCTCAGCCTTTTCGTCTCTATTCTATTGAATTGGACTAAGTCGAATGAAAGAAAATTCCTCTCCCACAGTTTTAATCCGTTTCTCTTGCTTTGTTGTGGCATCCGAGAAATGGTTTTACTTAATCCGAGAGATTAAGTTAAATGATGGTTTTATCAATTTATCATAGCCATCTTCTAGACCTTTCTAAGCCCCAGTTTCCACATGAAGTAAAATAAGTCACCGAAGAATCATTAGGAAGATTAAGAAATGAAATACAGTATCTTCATTTCTGAAGAGAGTTAAAAGTTTTTTTTAAAAGCCACAATTATGACAAGACTGATTAGTACTATTTGTTCTTGAGAGTTTATTTAAAATAGTATGTACAAAGTAACTTAAAAAACAGCAAATACAAGTAGGTAAAAATGAGTCTTTATGATGGAGGGGTATTGCCAGTCATCAGCGTAGACAAGTTGCCAGTTGTTTTGGAGAATTAACATAATCATTGTGTTTTTGGAAGGGGAAGAGACAAAAGCCTTTTGAGGTAGGAAACCAGGCCCAGAATTCTGGTCTTAGCCTGCTATAGTTACTAGTTACCTTTTTGTGAACTTTGGACACGTCACAACTTTCAGATTTTTTTTTTTAGTAACAACACTTAATATAGCACTTAATACATGCCAACACTCTTCTGAGCTTTGTACACATATTAATTTATCTAATGCACATCCCTGTGAGATAGGTACTCTTCACTGTCTACAGTTTACACGCGTGGGAATTAAGGCACAGATCGGTGGGATAAGTGATCCAAGAACACTGTATACAAAGTGGGGAGAGCAGGTCTCAAACCCAGGCAGCTGCAGTCCAGTTGCTTGATTACTGTCCCATGGTTCCTCTAAGAGTGCATCTCCTGAACCAGACCACCTCTTAGGTCTCTCCAAATCAGATTCTAAATGTCTATGCCAAAAAATAATGATTCCTTGAAAAATAGTGAAAAAGACTCACCACTCATTTGGCTTTAAAATATTTTGGTAAATTCTTGCCCTGGCTGGTGTGGCTCAGTGGATTGACCACCAACCTGGTTCTAGGGCACATGCCTGGGTTGTGGCCAGGTCCCCAGTAGGGAGTATGCGAGAGGCAGCTGATCAATGTATCTCTCACACATTGATGTTTCTCTACCTTTCTCCCTTCCCTTCTCTCTAAAAATAAGTACATAAAATCTTTTTTCTATTTTTTATTTTTTATTTATTTTATTTTATTTTAATTGTTATTCAAGTACAGTTTTCTGTCGTTTACTCCCGACCCAGTCCACCCCCCAGTGCTTCCCACCTCCCTCCCATTTCCACCCCCCTTAGTTTTTGTCCATGTGTCCTTTATACTTGTTCCTATAATCCCTTCCCTTTTTCCCTGAAATTCCCTCCCCTCTCCCCTCTGGATACTGTCATCCCATTTTCTATTTCAATGTCTTTGGTTATATTTTGCTTGCTTGTTTGTTTAGTTGCTTAGAGTACATAAAATCTTTAAAAATATATTTTGGTAAATTCTTAAATTGCTATTTTAATTTGAATAAGGGACCTTTTTAAAGAATCCAATTATGAATTCTTTGTAAAATAGCTGGTCCTTCATTGATGTACATTTGGGTTTTTGTTTATAGCTCTTGCAATTCACTTCAGAGTCATTAAGATTGAATAGTCTGTGCCATCATTTACTTGTATCGTGAATACGTTTGGATCGCCATAGTGTAGACATGATGCCCACTCATTTGTGGGTACATAATACTTCATTTACAAGATTTTGAAAATAAGGAATTTTAACATCCTGAATTACTAGCTTTATTCAGTGTTCTGAAGCTTCTTAGTTTTTCAAGCTACTCTAAGGGATTCAAAACTCATAAATCTCCCTGGCCAGTGTGACTCAGTTGGTTGGAGTGTTGTCCTGTAAACGAAAGGTTGCCAGTTGGATTCCCAGTTGGGGCAGATCTAGGTTGTGGTTTGGTCCCTTATCAGAGGGCACGCAAGAGGCACCTTGGTGTTTCTCTCTCCCTCTCCCTCTCCCTCTCCCTCTCCTTCTCTCTAAAGTCAGTAAGCGTGTCCTCGGGTGAGGATTGAAAAGAAACCTTTGTAAATTTGAAAGTTTTTGGTTTAATAGGCTAGTATATTGTGGAAGTAGGATTCGTTCTTATTTAAGAAATTATTGATTTTAAGAAATTCCAAGGTGATTTCTAATTATCAAGAAAATTAGATACCTTAAGTTCTTGGAAATAATTTAGTTATAATAATTTAGTTATAATCATACTAAATAAAATTTTTATTACATTGTATACCTTCACTGCCATTAAAAAGAAAAGGTAGTTGTATCAAGGGAGAACTGTTACCTGTAAAAGACCATCCATTTTGCAACCTAGAGGTCTTCCAAAGTGATAACTTAGTTTACTGTCACAAGATTTGCCCATTTGGAGGTCTGGCTAATCAATACTGCTAGTCTTTGAAGGTGATTAGGCCATTATACTCACACCGAACTGGAGCATGAGTCAAAATTACCAAGTTTTTTAATGCTTTGTGCCTTCCTTTGCTTTATGTGTAAGTTCAGATGGCAAGGGTACCCAACCTCAACTTGGTTTTGCATTAAAGGAGTTGTACAGCCATCCCTCAGTATTTCAAGGGGTTGGCTCAGGACACCCTGCCACCATCCCTCCCCCCACCCAAATCCCCAGATGTTCCTGTCCCCTGTATAAAATGGTGTAGTATTTGTGAATACATGGACGTATGCCTACACATCACTCCATTTGCATGGATTCAGTGAAGTGCTCTGTGCATGACAAACTCAAGTTCGGCTTTTTGGAATTTTCTGGAATTTTTTTTCAAATGTTTTTAATTTGGGGTTCGTCGACTCCATAGACAAAACCTGGGAATAGAGAGAGCCAACCGTATATGTATATGCAAAACATTGGACTGCCTAACACCTAACAAATGTTGGTTGTGTCTTTCCTTTGTTGTTAAATTTATAGTTGGGAATAGTGATTAGAAACGTCTAGAGGCAGGAACCTCACTATTATTTTCATGCCTACCACCTTTTATTCCTTTACCTTGCAGATAGCATTTTTAAAGATTCTTGCTTTTAGTTAATAGTGTGATCTCAGTTTTTCATTCAGTGTAGAAACATTCCTTTCAAAGATCTTAATCTAGGTAAGTTCCTCCAGTCCTCAGTCTGTGGTGAACTAATTTGTTTTTCTTTGTGTCTTTCAGCAGTTCAGGAGCCCCCACCTGGGACAATGGTGTGCATTCCCTGTATCGTCATTCCGGTTCTGCTGTGGGTCTACAAAAAGTTCCTGGAGCCGTATATATACCCTCTGATTTCCCCCTTTGTTAGTCGTATGTGGCCTAGAAAAGCGGTGCAAGAATCCAGTGATAAAAGCAAAGGCAAAGTAGACTACAAGGTAAGAACATTCAAATGCCTCGAATAAGGGAGGGTGGGTGAAGGGGGTGGTACAGTCGGGGTGAAATAAATACTTGGCTTTTGGAAAGGCAGGTTCTTGGAACCAGAAGCTTCATCGATGTGTTTAATTTCCTTCTTTTTACAAATAAGGAGTTTTGGCTGCTTGATTTTTTTAAAACTGACTAACATTTGGTTTAAACTGAGGTTTTAAACTCGACTTCTGATTAATGCATTTGTGCCTTGCCTTATGGCCAAGATAATAACCAGTATTTACCGGCTGGTGAGAGTAATAATTAAATAGCTGATGGATGAGATGATACTAAAATAAGTCAGTTTCAATGATTGATAACTTTGGTAGAGGACTTAATAGGAGGGATCATAGAGGGTTTTTTAATTAAGTTTTTTAAAATGAATATTTAGACGACAAGTTGTCTTTAGCATCAGTGCTTGTCATGTTCAACTTCAGTTGGGTTCAGCTGCACTGCCAGGGGCGTCCGGCCTGCGGCCCAGGACGGCTGTGAATGCAGCCCAACACAAAATCGTACATTTACATAAGGCCTTGTTTTCGCTCGTCTGTTTTTGTTAGTGTTTGTATTTAGTGTATTGTTAGTGTTAGTGTTTGTTAGTGTCTGTATTTAATGTGTGGCCCAAGACAGCTCCTCTTCTCCCAGTGTGGCCCAGAGATGCCAAAAGGTGGGACACCCCTGCATGATCCTGCACATTTCTAGAAGCAGAGTTTTTTTTTTCATTCTGAAGTTTGTCAACTGTTTCCAAGAGAATATCTCTTATGATGGTATCTTTTTGTTGTAACAGTCTCTAAAATGGTTTTTCATTTTAGGGTGGAGACATAAATGGATTACCAGCAAAAGGACCAATAGAAGTCTCTGATAAAAAGAAAGACTGAAGTGACTGTGCCAGAGGACCTCATTGTTTTCCGAATGGACCCAATAATTTGAAGCACCTTCTTCGTAATTGTCTCTGGCGTTTTCTCTTAGACCAGAATTCAGGGTAGATAGTTTAGATGTTTACCTGATACTAATCAGGAAATACATGGTATTTATATTTAAAGTGTATTTAGTTATATTGAATGATCTCACTTCTGAGTTCCTTTCTCATTACAGAAACTTTCTTTCCTATGACTGCAGTTTGAATAATATGAATAAATAGAAGGTTTATGCCAGACACTGTTACTAAATCAGTACGTAGACATTCTTAGGCTACTAGATTTTGTTCAGGCTCTTTGAATTTAAGTAGAGAGAGTGTATTTATACCGTAAGGCAGTTCAGTGAGACTGTGGTGAAATGAAAGGGAGGTTTTGGAGATGATAATGGCTCAACATGTAAGGTTATAATTATTGCCTAACACAGTGGAGCCCCTTATCTACGAGAATAGTAATTTCTGGTTATTATGCTGAAGAAATAGCAAAGACAGGCATTGGAAATTTTTTTGAAGAAAATGGGACACCTTTTACATAAATGTCTAATGCATATTATAAAATTCTAATCCTTGTTGCATTCCTTCTGTTCCTACAAAATGTATTAAATAATTCAGTTTAGCTGTGGTTGGTTTTTTCTCTTACATTTAAATATTTTTAAAAGGGACTTTTTTAAACCACATAAGAAAGCAGAATTTATAATAGTGTGATGATATCTGAATAGTTCTGAGGCAACAATGTTGTTTTTTTAAAGAGCAGATTGTGTCACTTATTTATTGTTAACAAGACACTCCACCACTCGGTGGTTCTCAACGACAGTGATGTGACTGTGCAGTCCTTTGCCGGTCGGGGCCTTTATGCGTGGCCTTTCACCCCTGGGCTGCTTCACTTCACGGACCTGTAAATGTTCAGAGACAGTGAGCCATATCATTATATCATATTCATTTATCCCCTGAGGCATGGAGAGTTTGGAAGGGACTTCTGCCTTTGAGTTCCCAGTGAAGCCCTGGGGTCCTAACCAAGGCTCTGTTCTGTGTCTGATCAAGTCACGGATTCATCCTGAACTTCAATAGAAATCAGTAGGTTTCAGCTTTCCTGCCCCAACCCACCTGAGGGATCAGATGAATTCCCTTTAGCAACTAAACTCAGTTGAATTTTGTTTGTTATTTAAGGTATAAAAACTATACTATAAAAATAGCCCATGTTCATAGTAAATGCAACAAAGTTAAATGAAAAGTTAATATTCTTTCACTAGTCTCTTTCCCTTATTCCAGCTACACAAATGTAACCACTATTAGTTATTTTTCTAAGTCCTCAGTGGAGGTTATGTTTATTAATTCTTGAGAGAGTGAGAACATCCACATGAGAGAGAAACATCAATTGGTTGCCTTTTGTAGATGTCCTGACTGGGAATCAAACCCACAAATTATGTATGTGCCCCGACTGGGAATTGAACCCACAACCTTTTGATGCATGGGGCGACACTCCAACAAATCGAACCACCTAGCCAGGGCTACTGTTGGTTGTTTTGTATAGCCTCCTAGCAAGTTTCTTAGAATTTATGTTTTTATTAAGTACACCATGTTTGAAAGTCAAAATATTGCAGATGTATAATGTCCATACTCCCTTAGACCCCAAAGGCTTTGCTCATGTGGCTGTTGCTTTGTCCTGTTTTATCTCTAATGCACACACGCCACCATCTTTGAAGCTGTCAGCCTGCCACATTACTGACCTCCATGGCTGGGGCGTAGCACTCTTACACTGTGCCCCCTCTACTTTGTCCACACATCCTCCATGTGAGTTTTGTAAATTTTGGTTAAGCCCTTGATCAGTGTTCATGGCATTATGATTGTCTTCCATTTGCCGCTCTAAATCCCTGTTCCTTTCACCCTACTTTGCTGCCCAAGAAAGGTGCACAGACGGCATCAACAGGCTTCCATGGCCTCTGGGGTGTGTTGGGTTTGACCAGTGGGATCTGTGGCAGTGATGGGGAGGAGTGAGGGAGGGGTATTTATTCCCTTGGCTACGTCCCTTCAAGGCCTCTTCAGACCAAGTGTGTTCCTCAGAGTAGATGCCCTTCAAGGCGGCCCACTCACTCTACATGCCTCCATCCTGTTTCCACCAACCTCTCCCTCTCCTTGGCCTTTTGGGCAGGGGAGGTTGGTAACACCTCTCACTACTGGCTCTGGGTCACTGCTTTATCTCAGTACTGTGTGGTTTCTGGAACACTGACTGACAGTGAGCCTAGGTACTGCCTGCCACATAGATTATATGTGGTCTGGTGGCTTTCTTTCTCAGGCAGTGTTGCTTTCTGGGGTTAATGACCTTGACTGGTTGGTGTTAAGGCCTGATGCCCAGTGGCAGTATTTGGGACTTTTCCTTAGCCACTCCCATGTTGGGGCTCTTGTTTCCTGAATTCCAACCCTACAACTTCGTATTTCTTGGTTTACTCCTTATTTATTTTTTTTGGCAGCACACCAGTTTTCTAATTCAATACTGTTAAGAGCTTGTGTATTAATAGAGTTTGAGGATAATTTTGTAAAGATCCCCCAGGTCACTCCAGGTCATTTAAATCCACCTTCCCTGAGAATTGCAGTTCTTCTAAGGCCTTTTCCACTCACTCTCTTTTTTAGGATTTTTATTTATTTTTAGAGAGAAGCATCCATTGGTTGCCTCTTATAAACACCCCAACCAGAGATGGAACCCACAACCCAGACATATGCCCTGACCGGGAATCCAACCTGCGGAAACTTTTCT
>PVKM010020440.1:0-23352 GCA_004027735.1 Carollia perspicillata | reverse complement strand
TATTTATTTATCTTTAGAGGGGAAGGGAAGGAGAGAGGGAGAGAAATATCAATGTATGGTTGCCTCTCGTGCGTCCCCTGCTGGGAACTGGCCTGCAACCCAGGCATGTACCCTGGGCTGGGAATCGAACCACAGTTGTTTGGTTCGCAGGCCTGTGCTCAATCCACTGAGCTACACCAGCCAGGGCTACCCAGATAGCTCTTAATAGCTGCCAATCTGACCCTGTACTGTGGTTGCACAGACATTTGTTGACTCAATGTGGCTGCATGCCTCTGGGTGGAGGTGGGAACCCAGGTGGCAGTCAAGAAGTTGGCAGTCTTTGGGAGTATGCCAAACCTGATACATGAACCTACTGCCGGTGCCATATAGACCCATTCCAGATGCCTCACCTCCCCTTGCCACAGCCTCCCAGTCAGCAAAGGTGTGTCACCTGTCCACTAAGCTCCCCAGTCCACTAAGCTTGGGAGAATCCCCTTTACTCCCACCCCCAAGGAGAATGCAAGCTCCATCTTCTGCTCATGCCAGCTTCAGTCATTGGTTTTAGTCTCACACAGACACCCTCCCCCCACCTCACATGTACTATAAGAAATAGGATCAGGCCCTGGCTGGTGTGGCTCAGTAGATTGGGTGATGGCCTGTAAACCAAAGGGTCGCCAGTTCGATTCCCAGTCAGGGCACATGCCTGGGTTGCGGGCCAGGTCCCCACTAGGGGTCATACCAGAGGCAACCACACATTGACGTTTCTCTCCCTCTTTTTCTCCCTCCCTTCCCCTGTCTACAAATAAATAAATAAAATCTTTTAAAAATAAAAAGAAATGGGGGCACAACGTTCTGTCACTTTTCACAGGTAACCAAACCCACACATACCCTAAAATGATTTTCACTAACCCTATTGAACAGCCTGCTTAAGTCTGAGGGTGCTGAAAAGATTCACAATCATTGGGGGTTTTTGAGGGGGAGTTGATGTTTACAGAAAGCCTCTGCTGTCCATATGATATGCCATCATATTAACAGATGAGAAACTGAGACATAAACTAATCAAGTAATATGGCATAGCTTACCCGGGCAGGGAGTGAGCTGCTTGTTTTGAAGACATGCAAGAAGAGTCTGATGGTCCTTGTGTAGCAGGCAGTAAGGGACTTGATGTACTATATATACAGCAGGACAAGGACAGTGTCGGACCAGATGACCTCCACTTCAACCTACTAGTTTACAGTTCTAGGTGTCAGCAGTAGAGTAAGGTCTCAAACCTGGGTCTTCTGCCTCACCATTCAAAGCTCTTTGCAGTACACCACTAGATAGGTCTCTGGAAGCAGGTGACACATGACTGCATTTTGCTGTGTATAATGGAATCCCATGCATAATGCACACCCACGTTTTTGTGCGCATTCTACACAGGATTGTTATACTGTGGTATGTAATCATTATACCCATATATAACACGCATCCTTGTTTCCCTCCAAATACTGTGCAAAAATGTGCCCATTATACGTGGCAAAATATGCTATATGTCAGTTTCATGTCCTGCACCCAGCATGGCACACAGCAAGTATTAGTTGTTGACTTAATTCTTCATTTAACTGCTTGTTGATTTAATGGCAATACGAAACACTTTGTAGAGCGCTTACTGTATATGTCAGGCATTGTTCAAAGTGCTTTTCATCTATTAACTCACTCAATGCTCCCAACAAGGCTGCAAGGTAAATACTATTAGCTGCATTTTACAGGTGAGGACAATGAAGCAAAGAGAAGAAAAATGACACAACTGGTAAGTGTTGGAGTAAGGGGGTCACACCCAGGCAGTCTGGCTGCAGAGTGCTGCCCCTAACCATTCCACTAAACTTCCTCCCAGTATGTAATGCATGCACACATATTCCATAGAACCACAGTTCGCTGACCTGCCTGGAAGCCCCATTTTCTTTTTTTTTTTCAAATTTATTTATTTATTTTTAGACAGAGGGGAAGGGAAGGGGAAAGAGAAGGAGAGAAACATCAATGTGTGGTTGCCTCTTACACTTTCCCTAATGGGAACCTGGCCCACAACCCAGGCACACGTGCCCTGACTGGGAATTGAACCGGTGACCTTTTGGTTCATAGGCCAGTGCTCAATCCACTGAGCCACACCATCCAGGGCAAGGCAGCACCTTTTTCAAACGCATACAGGAGACCTGATGAGAGAAGTTAGTACAGAATCCACTTGGCTAACACTAGAGTGTGGTCTAAATAGGGCACATGTGGCCCTGAGGTTTCATGGAGCTTCCCTCTATCCATCTTTCTTATTTTTCCCCACTCAGGCATCCCAGCCCTCTCCTGCTATTGTTGCTGCTCACCAGCTAAAAAGCCTGGCTCCATCCCAGCCTGGATTTCCTCTGTTCCCTGGCCAAATTCCCAGCTGAAGGAAAATAGCCCACTACCCCCTGGCTCACATCCTCCAAACCAGCAGGAGCACCACACCACCAAAGGCATGAGAAGTAGTGGGAGACTCAGCCCGGTGGATGTGCCCATCCCAACAGAAAACACAAACCCTAAGTCAGGGTCCCTAGAGATAGAAAGCACCACCCCAAGTGTCTCAGGCTCCAGGGCGGGCAAAGGAAGAGGCAGCCTCTCCTTGTTAGGACAGTCATAATTTGCCAACTTGACCTGATTAAATAACATAGCTCCTGTCCAGTGTGATGTGGATGAAAGCCCAGGGCCGTGGGAGCAGGAGTGGGAATAATGACGAGAATAATAATAGCTACTATTAACTCAACCCTTACTCTTATCCAAACTCCTGAGCACTACCAACCACTGTTCCACTTCCCAACAATCTTATGAGCAAGGTGCTATGAGGCTGTTATTCTACTGATGGAAAATCTGCGAAGTGACTTGCCCAAGTCCACATAGCTTCTAGGTAGAAGAATTAAGACTGGTATCCAGGGCCACTTGAAGCTCAAGCTGTGCTTCTTAGTCATTTCCCTCAGCTGTCTTTCTAATAGTCTCTCAGTGTCCATGTGAGCATCTGCAAATTGGAGGGATGACTAATGGGGGGGAAGAGATTTCTCTTACATTATCACCAGGCATCAGATGCTGACCCCACTCCATTTACCAGGTCTCATGGAGCCAAGCTCCTGACATTCCAGTCAGTGGGACTAAGGAGCAGAGAAAGAAAGCAATTTGTTCGAGGTCCTTAATAGCAAAGCTGCCTTCCCTCACAGCTCCCTCTCACAGCGATCCACACGGAATGAAAGGGTCAGACAGTCCCCATGTGAAGGTCTCAGTGCCTCAGCTCTTTTGGTTAAAATTCAAGCCAATTTCAGAGCTTTAACATCTATACTATTGTTTTTCTTTATTCTCTCTCTGTCTCTCTGTCTCTCTCACACACACATACACACACACAGAACAATGATGTTCTAAAATTGTGCATCCTTTTACGTGCCAGAAAACATCAAGTTGGGAAAACATAAGAGTTCGGACTCCTCAGACAGGATGCTGGTGATTGTTTAGGATTTCCTAGATTTTTCGGAAGTCAGATGGGTCCAAAACCTGGAGCAAGATAATACCAATAGGTAGATAAGAGCACAGGTTTCAGGGATCAGAACAGGGGCTCTCTGCCCTCAGGAACAACCTTCCCTATAGGGATGATGTGAACAGCAGCCACTGCATATCAAGGGCTTATTGCCACTCACTCCCAAGTGGCTGATGCCAGAAATGCTACTACTAGGTTCAGAGTTACCACTTTTCTTGGACTGCTTTCAAAATGGCAAAACCTCTGGCAGCAGAAGGGAGTTGCCCAGGTCCCTGAAGCCTCAGTGGATGCCCCTAATGGGCTAGGCAGCCAGTACAAGGAGTCTTGAGCTGAGAGCACAGCAAAATGAAGCAGACTTGCCAAAGCCTAACTTTGCTGTCTCTTACTGTTTTTCCAAGGGACCTTAAAGATCACCTGATTCAACCCTCTCCTCTCCCAACTATTCATACTTAGCCGCCATTGCCGGCATCACTATCTGATGTTTAAGTCTTCTCTATGGCATTCCCACAAAGCCAAGATCCTGTTGGTTTGTACCCCCTCCAGTAATGGGGAGCTCATTAATATTAGGGAAGACCCCGAAGCCCCTTTCATCATTAGACATTTTGTTCTTTTGTTTTTATTTTTAAAGACTTTATTTATTTTTAGATAGAGGGGAAGGTTGGGAGAAAGAGAGGGAGAGAAACATCAGTGGGTGGTTGCCTCTCACTTGCCCCCTACTGGGGACCTGGCCCGCAACCCAGGCATGTGCCCTGACTGGGAATTGAACCGGCAACCCTTTGGTTTGCAGGCTGGCACTCAATCCACTGAGCCACACCAGGCAGGACTAGACATTTTGTTCTTTTATGGAGTTGAAATCTGTCACCCTGTACTTGAGTATTCAGTAAATATTAATTTCTTGGCACTTTCCCTTCTATGCATAGGTGGAACCACATGGACTCTCCTTCTTCCCTGTATTAGTTCTTCTGAGGCCAAAAACTATACCTCCCTGAGTTTTAGCTCTTTTTTTAAATTAGAAGTTACATTTTATGCCCTAGCTTTTCTTCCCATAAACATATATATTTTATAGATTGAGATTACAAAAAACTTAATACTGAATTGTAAAAGTTTTTTCTCATATTTTTAGGAAATATTCATTTCCAATGGTTCTTGGCATTTTTATTCCAATATTATAATATTTCAAACACATAGTATCTGAATTTATTTAACCTTTCTTACTGTTGATTTAAATTTTCTGACTTTTTAATTATTATTTACCATTCTAAGATCAACATAGTTGCGAATGAATCTCTGTTCCAATTTATGAGTACTTTAGGATAAAGTTCCAGAAGTGAAATTACTTTTCAAAAGTCCCTTATAAATCATTGTTAAATTAATTCATTTTCAGAAAGAGCATAGCCTGAGGTTCTTTAAGGTGACATCAAACAATTAGAAATAAAATGCTAAAAGAAAGACTAGGATTCTCTATCAAAAATCAAATTAGACTTTTATCTTTTGAAGCTATAAAGTTCTAGTTCCATCAACCTCTGTCCAGTCTGCTTACCCAACCACACTCCTGGTTGTTTAGGGCTTCTTCCACATGTTGGCCCAGATATTTTTCTTAGCTTTTACGCTCCCCTGCCTTCTATACTTCATAGGACACACACTGACTAATTTGCATATGCATATCTACAGCCTCATAGCATTGGAAAAAACCCTGGGGAACATCTGATCCAGACAACCTGCGATAAGACCAACACTGAGACCCAGAGAAGGGAAGAAACACTGCTCATTAAAAACCTTTCCCCAGCCCTGGCTGGTGTATCTCAGTGGATTGAACTGGGGCTGTGAACCAAAGGGCGGCTGGTCCAATTCCTAGTCAGGGCGCATGCCTGAGTTGTGGGCCAGGTCCCCAGTAAGGGGTACACGAGCGGCAACCACACATTGATGATTCTCCCTCTCTCCTTTCCTTCCACTACCTTTCTACTAAGAAAAGTGTTTCTCAAAGCATGGGACAGACCATGTGAGTCTGAGACACCTGAAAGAGAATCTCTGGGAGTTGGAAACAAATCTGCATGCTTAACAAGCACCCTCTGTCAGTCTGAGGCACACTGGAGTTGGAACCAGGGCCCAAGAACGAGATAGTATTTCACTGGCATTGCTTCTCGTTCTGTGAACATTTGTTGCTAATTAGGAGCTGAAGCTTCCTCTCCAAGCTTACTGATCAACACCTTAGTCAGCTTGATGTATTGCACCTCCTTGTCCTGAGACCAGACAGCCCTGATGGACAAAAGGACCTTGCAGTAGTTCAAGATTCCTTGCTTTAAAGTTTATAGGGGTACACTGTCCGCAAATCTAGATTTCTCTTGAGAATTCATTCTTTCATGTAACCAGGTCTAAGAGCTGCTATTATCTCTCTGCATTAGCAGCCTAAATGCATTCCCACTTCAACCAGAATCTTCCTTTCTCCAAATCAAATTGTGAAACTGTAGCACAAAAGCAAAGCATGTCAACCCAAATGTTCCTGCCTTGCCTCTTCAGCATCTCTGGCCCTGTTTTTCTGCCCACTTCTCCATTTTCTTGCTAACCTTAATAGGCTTAATTCAATACTTCAACCTTTCTTCTAATTCTTTTCTGCTAACGCTCTCCAGACTGAAGGAGCTGCCTCATAGGGCTTTAACCCTTGAAGCACAGGCACATGGCTTTCCTTGGTGTGTGAGTGAGACTCTCATTAGCAATTGAGTGTACCTGTCATTCACTGTTCAGGTTATATGGATTGTCTGCTTTATATGGATCGTCTTTGTTATTTTACCAACCTACAAAGGGTATGCGATGAGGGCACGTCATTATAAGGGGATAAGGGAAGGGAAAAACGGGGGGTGCTCTCCTGCCTGTGAACCATCGTAGAAAGCTCCAAAGGTGAGGGATTCTGAGAATGTGGGACTCTCACAGTAAGATAAACAGGAAGTAACCAGCCCCTGCATCAGGCACTGTTCAAAGCTTCTGCTTAAACCTCCCAGCTACCTAGGGTTCAACAAATGCTCATTTTTCCCCCTGTGTATTCTGAAGTGGAATTGAGGGTAAAGAAGCTTGAGTTACTTGGGAAGCTTGAAAAGTACAGCGGAGGTCCTTGGTGCTCATAGCAGACCATTGCTGTGCTGCGGCAGGGGAGAGGAAACCCAAGCAAAGTGACTGCAGAGCAAAGCAGGTCTATCTGGGGCAAGAGGGGAATTATTTGGCTTGAGATAAGGGCAACTGAGGCTTAGGAACACTTTTCCTTTGCTGTGCTTCCTACAGTTTTATATTTATAAAACTGTACTTCATATTCTCCCAAGGAGCTATTGTGTTGGTGGTTCCTCAGCTGGGGGGAAAAATATTGTTATAAAAAGGTGCACTTTGACAACCTGTTTCTTCATTTTTTAGCGTTTAAAAAAAGATTTTATTTATTTATCTTCAGAGGGGAAGGGAAGGAGAGAGGGAGAGAAATATCAATGTGTGGTTGCCTCTCATGTGTCCCCTGCTGGGACCTGGCCTGCAACCCAGGCATGTGCCCCAACTGGGAATTGAACTGCAATCCTTTGGTTTGCAGGCCTGCGCTCAGTCCACTGAGCTACACCAGCCAGGGCCATTTATTAAGCTTTTACTTAATTCTCCTATTGATGAATGTCAATAGGGTCTGTCTGTCTGTCTGTCTGTCAGTCTATCTTTCTAGGCTTGGGCTGTGTTCTTTGGGAGTCAGTAGGAGCAACACTAGGGCACAAGTGAGAGCGTGTTGAGAAGACAGTGAGGCTGGGAGGAATGACCACCACACTACCCACCCCTAGGCATCTTTGTTACTCTAGAAATTTCTAGCTTCTAGACACATAAATTATGGTATATCCAGACAACAGAATGCTATGCAGCAATAGAAAGGAAAGACTTGTAACTACAAACAACGTTAGCTTCTCACACTTAAATATGTACATAAATAATGTGAAGAGCTTGTTGAAACGCAGCTTATGATTCAGTAGGTATGAAGTGTGTCCTGAGAATCCGCATTCTAACAAGTTAACAGATGATGCCGATGCTTCTCATCTGGAGACCATACTTTAAATAGAAAGGGGCCAGGGGCTATAGTACCTTTCATCAAAGGGCCTGGGAGTGCGGGGAGGAGAGGGTCCTATCCCTTTAGACCATCAGTGTGATCTGTAGCCCAAGTCACATCTCTGGGAATTTTTTCCAAAGAGCTCCTCAGGACCTCACGAAGAGTTACCATGAGATTCAGAGAATTCCCTTTCAGGCCAGTAAACTACAGTCAGTCTCTGAAAAATCCATCCAGCTAAGTCCCTGAAAGAAATGAATCACTGAGAATGGAGAAGTTCAGGTACATGGGGGGAAAAAATTACGGGCAGAGAACGTTCCTGCACCTATTAAACCACAGACATCAAACCAAGCTCACCTCCACTACATTTCCCTGCCTCTTCCATGTCTTCTGCCCACAGCCTTCTCTCCTCATCTGGGGAGAAAGATAAGCCCTTCTCCCTACACAGGTTCCTCAAGCATCAGCTTTGCCTCTTCCCTATGGGGTTCTGCTACTTGATTTTCCTCTCATCCAAGGCCATGTCCCTTCCAAGTCTAGTCTGAAATCTGTTCTTAAGATTTCATAGGACGGAGCAGGGCTTCGGTACAGCAACAAAAAACAGCAGATGTGAGAACTCCATAGGCTTCGGTTAAATTGCTGACTTCACCCGTCACTAGCCATGTGACGTGGAGCAAGTGATTTTCACTTTTTAGTGCAACATATCTTTACTGAACACCTACTAGGTTCCATGGCAGTTCAGAGGCCAACATACAGGGGCACACAAGTCAGACAAGAAGCCCACTCTCATACTGCCCTCACAAAGCTCATATTCTAGTGAAAGACAATAAACAAATATGCAACATACTGGGTGGTGGCATATGCTCTGAAAGTGAAGTGGAATAAGAGGACAGAATGATAGGGGTTATTTGAAATATCGGGGAAAACACCTGCCATGTGACACTGGAAATAAGACCTGACTGAAATAAGAGAGCCAGCCACTAAGATAAGGGAAGAGTACTTGAGGCAGAAGAAACCACAAGGCCTGCCCTGGCTGGTGTGTGGCTCAATGGATTGAGTGCCAGCCTGCTAATCAAGGGCTCATGGGTTTGATTCCGAGTCAGGGCACATGCCTGGGTTGCAGGCCAGGTGCCCAGTAGGGGGTACACGAGAGGCAACCACACATTGATGTTTCTCTCTTCCTCCCTCCCCTTCTCTCTAAAAATAAAATTCTTAAAAAGAAACCACAAGGCCTTCAAGTCAAAGTAGAAGCAAGCTGGGTGTGCGTGTGAGGTAAATGAGGTTTTCATCAGGCACAATGGTAGTAGAAATGGTAAGAAATGGGCACATTCTAGAAATTTTGACTTTTACCTCTTTGTGAAATGAAACTTATATTCTATTTCTTGGGGTCATTGTGAGGCTTAAGATCTTGAGATAGAATGCTGACCCTAGGCTGGCACTTCTGATTTAAGGATTGCCAGTGTCTTTACTTCCCAACCCCATGTCCTTCACTGACTCCAGGTAGAGGTCAAAGATCAAAGGATGTTTATTCTAACTTGCCGGTGAATTAGACTAACCATCTAGAAACCTCCCATGTCTGCTGTAGAGTCTTCCTGAGGCCCAATGAGGGGCTTGTGTGAGGGAAGGGTAGTCCTGCCCGGAAGAAGTTTATAATCTGGTTGAGAAAAATATGTCCATCATCAAGAAAAATACAACACCTGGCTGGTGTAGCTCAGTGGATTGAGCGCGGGCCTGTGAACCAGAGGATCGCAGTTCGATTCCCAGTCAGGGCACATGCCTGGGTTGCAGGCCAGTTCCCAGCAGGGGACACATGAGAGGCAACCACACATTGATATTTCTCTCCCTCTCTCCTTCCCTTCCCCTCTGAAGATAAATAAATGAAATCTTAAAAAAAAATACAACAAAAGAATAATGATTATACAAAGAGCTCCTATAAATAAGAAGAAAAAAAGCAAACAACTCAGTAGAAAAAATAGGTGGAATGCAAATAGGCATTTCACAAAACAGAAATTTTTTTCTCTTAGAGACAGGGGAAGGGAGAGAGAGAGAGAAACATCAATGTGTGGTTGCCTCTCATGTGTCCCTTATTGGGGACCTGGCCCACAACCCAGCTAAGTGCCCTTACTGGGAATCGAACCAGTGACTCTTGGTTAGCAGGTGGCACTCAGTCCACTGAGCCAACCAGCCAGGGCAGAAAGAGAAAATATTAATGGGTCATAAAATACAGAAAATATGCTCAGTCTAATTAGTAATCAGGGAAATGGAAATAATTAAACCCACCAAGAGACACCTGTGTAGATATGTAGTAAAGGAAATCTTCATTGTGATACAAGTGGGAACAACCATGTTGTGAAACTTATTTGTCTTATCTAGTAAATTTGAGTGTCCGCTGAGCTTAGAACCCAACAATTACACTCTTGGGAATATATTGAAGAAGCTCCTACATGTATGCCCAGAAAGTTAGGCACTAGAGTGTTGATAGCAGCTCTGTTTGCCATAGCTCCAAACTAGAAACAACCCCATTGTCTCTTAATGGGAGAAGGGATACAGTTGTGTATTCAAATAATGGAATATCACACAGCTGTGGAAAAGAACAAACTATACATATGTGGGTGTAACACTCAGAAACAAAGTATGATTTATATGTACTTGAAAAATGTGCATACCTAAACAACATGGTGTTTAAAACTATATGCTTAGATGGGAAAAAAATAAAAGAATGATTAACACAAAATTCAAGGCAATGCTTAGCTCAGGGCGAACAAGAGAAGGATGTGACCAGGCAGAGGCACATAGGGGACTTCTATGGTCCTTTGCATTGATGTTCTATTTTGCTCTGGCTGGTGTGGCTCAGTGGATTGAGTGCCAGCCTGCAAAGTGAAGAGTCACCGGTTCGATTCCCAGTCAGGGCACATGCCTGGGTTGTGGGTCAGGTCCCCAGTTAGGGGTGTGCGAGAGGCAACCAATTGCTGTTTCTCTCACACATTGATATTTTTCTCTCTCTTTGTCCCTGCCTTCCCCTCTTAAAAGTAAATAAATGAAATCTTTTAAAAAATAATGTTCTATTTCTTAAGCAAGATGTTGCACATATGAGTAATTATTTAATGAACATTCTTTAAGCTGCACATAGATGTTTTATATACTCTTTTGCTTGTATAATACTTCATAACATTTTAAGTGTGTGATCACGTAGTGAAGTCGGAGCTTTAAGCCACGCGTTCCAATAATTTGGATATTGCAGAGATCAGAGGACCAAAATCTTCAGAAAAAGTGCGCATCCTCAAAGTCGAAAGGTTTCTAGACCGCCAACTAGTCCAAACCATCATCCAATAGTTAAATCTCCTCCACTACATATGAGGTGATGCATAAGAGTATCCCAGTTACATCTCCCAATAATCATAAGAAAGTGGTTATGACTCATTTCCCAGATGACAAAACTGAGGTGCAAAGAGGTTCACTACATGTGACAGGGTCACACAGCTAACAAGTGGGAGAACCAGGATTTGACCTCGCAGAGATTCCAAAGTCATCTGGCTGTTAAAAAGAAAAATACTAATAAAATGAAATAAACATGGCAACAGAGTCACTTAAAATAGAGTCTGGAGACTATTAGGGAAGTGGGGCCTCCACACATCTTGTGCCTGGGTGCTCAGAGCTGCTATTAAATTGCTATGCCTGTTGCTAAACTCAGCTCAAGGCCAAGCCGTAAACATCCAGAACTCATAAACATCGTAGAGTCACAAACATCCTGTAATAACTGCTACATGGACGCATATGGACTTGACTGCCTTCCTCGTAGTCTCTGCCCCCTCGTTTGCATATTGGAACTAACCAATCCATGCGAACCTAGCCAGCAAACCTATATTTGCATGAAAGAATTACATCTTGTTGTTTTTTGCCTTTATAAACCCTGAATCTGCATCTCTCAGCTTTGAAACCTTTATGATCGTAAACAAATGGTTACTTTATTTTACAGCCTCAAATCTTTAGTAGTTAACATTCCATGGTGTGAGAAGCGGGGGTCAATGACTTGAATAAGGTACCTACAAAGGTCCATTGTGCTTTCTAGTCTCCTCAGTGGCCCCAGATTGGCTGGGTAAATCCTCCTGGATTCAAACCTCCCGCACTGGTCAACTCTCAGGTTTCTTTGGGGGTTCTCTGTTGCTGGCTTTTATATATGAGTCTTAACCCACACGTCTGGTTTTGTCTGTGAGACTTAATATGGCTGTCTGGTGAGTAATTTCTCCTCCATCCCTCTGTCAGAGTACTCCTTCTGAAATGGGAGTTCATGTTCAAAAGCAATGGTTGCTAAGCAGCCATCTTCTGGAACTCCTGACATTCGAAAATTATGGGCCCTCATCCTACAAATTATTACCCTGGATAATTTATGACTGAATTGGCCATTATGTGCAACTGTTGACACAAAAATTGCTTTTCTCAACACTAAATTGGAAAACTGTGGCTTCAAATCAAACAAACTGAATGTATACCTATTTTAATTAGTATCCTGAGGCTTCCAAACATATTCAGGACTCTAAATTAATATAGGTGAACAATTGCAGGGGGGGGGATTGAAATGGCTTCTGAGGCCTCTTTTCTCCTCACCCATCTTCTCTGTCTTAGGGGGAGGGGAGTGGCTACCATCTTTTTCTCAGTCTTCACTTCCAGTACCGTCTCCTCCCGGCCTCTAGGAATGCCTGTCCCTTTAAATTCAGACCTCTGAGGCCACCGAATTTGCATTCTGAGCCTTCCAAATTTAATATGCACACTTGCTTTCTATTATTTTTTGTTCTGTTCTGTTTCTATTTGCTTAAAGCTTCTTAGTAAGTCATGCATCTTCTTCAAAAGATAGAACCATTGTTTAGTTAAATCCACCTTAACAGGCACCCTTAAAAGAGAGGGTCTCAAAACTCTCGGACATGGAAGACATTCTTTGATTGATATATAAAAGCTTCCAAAAGCTTCAAAAAGACTCCATCTGTCAGGAACATAATTTGGATACAATTTTTCTTCTGAGTTTTGTATTATACCTAAAACATAACCAATATTTTAAAATGAAAGATAAACGAAAGGTATGCGATCTCAGTGTTTATCTGTATGTTAATGTATGTTATAGATAATGGTATTTTTCCACCTCTGGATGGCATGGCCACAATTAATTTGTAAACTCAAAATTAGATTGTAAAGGAGCCCTATTTGATCAGCTTAAAAACAAACAAGCACCTATATGAATCAATAAAAATATAATGAAAATTAACCCAAATGCTTTTTAAGTGCATGTGATCTAGGATTAATCTTTATTTTATTTATTTATTTATTTTTTAGGATTAATCTTTAGTAAATTAAAGCTGACTTAAAGTTGTTGGTTTAAAGAAAATAGGAAAGTATTTAGAGTTATTAGTACTGTACAATAATGCAAACGTACCACTCCCATTCTATCTGGGTTTATTAGTCAAATAAGCTCATATTTTCTGTTACACAATTTGTCAGCAAGAAAAATAAGATAATAACTAGTCACTTTAAAGTCTCATGAAATCTTTAGGACTAACGTAAATATCCTTGTTAAAAACAGTTTAACTAGAGATAAATAGGATATAAGAGCTTCTGCGTGAATTTTTCAGCAAATAGTTTACCAAAGTCTTCAGTTACTCGAAACTTTGAAGTATGCTAAATTAAATAATGAATGAAACCAATACTAAAGAAGGGCTGAACTAGGGAAATGGTATGTGTTGTCCACTACTCTGCTAGCTTTGGGAGCTAGAAGGGAGGAAAACAATAATAAATTGGGGACTTTTACTGTGCCAATGCATTTGGCCCCCTTTACCCTTTACTATCCTACCTGCCCCTTCCCTCTGGTCACCTCTGCACTGCTGTCTGTGTCTGTGAGTTTCAGTTTTCTATCCCACATGAGTGAGATCATATGGTTCTTAGCTTAGTCAGACACCAATATAATTTTATTAAGCAATGCTGCCCCAATAAATTTAATTTAAGAAAGAAGCCAGCACCTACATTAAAGAAATTAGTTACAACCCTGACACAGTAGCATCTGTGCCAATTTCTGGTTGGAATGGCGACAACATGCTGGAGCCAAATGCTAACCTGTCGTGTTCCAGGGATAGAAAATGACCTGTAAAGATGTCAATGCCAGTGGAACCACGCTGGTTGAAGCTCTGGATTGCATCCTGCCACCAACTCATTCAACTGACGAGCCCCTTCATCTGCCCCTCCAGGATGTCTACAAAATTGGTGGCACTGCTACTGTCCCTGTGGGCCGAGTGGAGACTGGTGTTCTTAAACCGGGCATGACAGTCACCTTTGTTCCAGTCAATTGTACAACTGACTGGAAATGCACCATGAAGTTTTAAGTGAAGGTCTTCTTGGGAACAATGTGGGCTTCAATGTCAAGAATGTGTCTGTCACAGATGTTCATCGGGTAATGTGGCTGGTGAGAGCAAAAATGCCCCACTAATGGAAGCAGTTGGCTTCACAGCTCAGGTGACCATCCTGAACCATCCAGGCCAAATCAGCACTGGACATGCCCTTGTGGCTGGACTATCGCACAGCTCACATTGTTTGCATATTTGCCGAGCTGAGGGAGAAGATTGATCTTGTTCTGGGAAAAAGCTGGAAGATGGCCCAAAGGTTTTGAAGTCTGGTGATGCTGTCATCGTTGATAGGGTTCCTGGCAAGCCCATGTGTGTTGAGAACTTCTCCGGCTACCCTCCTGAGATTTGATTTTTCTTTCAACAGTGAAATGGCAAACTTAGAATAGCTCAGATAGAGACCCCTGCCTGGCTTTCGCCTGAGAACAAAATGGTGAATTCTAAACAAGTAGAAGAGGAACAGAATCACGGACATGGAGATCACATGGAGGGTTATCAGCAGGGAGAAAGGGGGAAAAGGTACAGGGAATAAGAAGCATAAATGGTAGGCACAAAATAGACAGGGGAGGTTAAGAATAGTGTAGGAAATGGAGAAGCCAAAGAACTTATATGTACGACCCATGGGCATGAACTAAGTGGGGGAGGGATGCTGGAGGGTGGGAGGGTACAGGGTGCAGGGGGATAAAGGGGAGAAAAAATTGACAACTGTAATAGCATGATCAATAAAATATATTTAAAAAGTAAATGGTGGATTCTGATCCTTTCCTCAGGATAGGCTAAGGGAAGAGAGAAAGGGGATTAGATACATAGACAGATATAAATGTAAACATTTCCTGGAGGATTGAGGGAATGTCTAGAGGTGCCAGTGCAGGGGCACCTTTGCATCCTCCACAGTAAGGAAGCAATAAATGAACTCTGACACTTATTCACTAAGGGTCAGGAAGTGACTGACAGTTCTCCAGAGGCCTAAAGAGTACACCAAATAGGCAGAGGAACGTGAAGTGGGGAACCTAGAGGGCGTCACTACCACCTGTACAGAACCAACATAGGAACCCTCAAACTTGGCCAGAATTTTCCCAACATGCCAAGAGCTTCCATATAGTGAAGGGGACAGATTAGCACAGGGGCAGGACACTTGGGTTTAGAAAGAACTCTTCCTAATTCACCATGTACCCCTTAGCAAATCTTAAAATGAAGCAGGTTTCATTGCCCCCCCCTTATATGGGGAGGGTAATGAGACCAAACTCATTTTTATCACTACGATTGACACTTTCTGAAGGTAAAAATGCCATTTTTCACTGTGTCTTCTTTCTCACACTCCACATCACCAACTCTTGTATATTCTATATGAGAAATGTCTTGAAGTCATCCCTTTCTCTGCATTTTCCTAATTGAGGCCTTTATATTGTCTGTCGCTTGCACCACTGTTATCATTACAAAATGCTTCTAATTGTTCTCCCTGTGGCATGTCTGATCCCAAACCCCCACCTGCCATAAACATCATAATATCATCAAGATAACTTTTTATAATAATGGGATTATATTTCTCCCTCCAAAAGCTTGTACTGTATTTTTGAGACTATAAGATGTACCTGCCCCCCAAATTTGGGAGAAATAATGGTTGTTAATGCTGCTGTTGAGTTCTGTTTACATTTACATTGGTGAATATTATGTTACTTATGTTATTAAATATTTTACTACATTTTTTTGCTTCAAAAATTTTTTTCCTATTTTCCTCTAAAACCTAGGTGTGTCTTAAGGTCTGCAAAATATGGTACTAGCTCCCTAGATATGAAGTCTAAATCCCCTAAATTTACAATCAAATTCTTCTATAATATAGCCAAAATTACAGTAACAACAATTAATGTATTTTGAGTTTTGTTATGAACCAAATATTGTTTCACGTTCTTTTTTTCTAAATATGTTATTTATTTATTTTTAGAGAGAGGGGAAGGGAAGGAGAAAGAGTGGGAGAGAAACATCCATGTGTGGTTGCCCCTCATGTGTCCCCCACTGGGGACCTGGCCCGCAACCCAGGCATGGGCCCCGAATGGGAATCAAATGGGCAACCCTTTGCTTCACAGGCCCGTGCTCAATCCACTGAGCTATAACCAGCCGAGGCTGTTTCAAGTTCTTTATACTATTCACTTAATCATTTAAAAAAACCAAACCTATAATGCACGTGATACAGGCCCACAGTCCCTTAATGTAAATCCTAGAAATGAGATCTATTTTAGAATTGAAAGGTTTTCAGATTTAAGATATAAATGCCAAATATTATAAAATGCCTCCGACAAGCTCTAGGGCAATACTACATGGTCAAATACATTAATATTTCTGTAGCAATATGTATCAATGTTCACATTAAATGGGATATGACTAAATAATCTCATGCCAGTCCCAATATTGACACCAAGTTAATTTAGGGGCTCAAAATCAAATTCAGGTATAGTTTTCAGACCTTTTTGGATTTTTGCAACTGTGCATAAGAAACTGCAATTTCCCCCATTTTACAACCCAAGGTTTGATATGCTTGTTCCCCTCATAGCTTAGCTTTTCATCCCCTCCTACCCCTTTCGAATCTATTCCTTCTTCAATGTACATTTCTAATTCTGATACCCCTGTCAATGTTAATTAACCTTTGGGACCCCATAAATGCTTTACTCACACCTCTGTCCTAACTTTCCTCCAACTGTATGGGGCTTGTGAATGTGTCTCTCCCACAATCTACCTGAAGGCCATTGTGAAAGCAGTAACCATTTCATACGTATACGCTTGGCTCCAAGTAGGAACTCAGAAAGATTCTGGAATGAATGCACATAGCATCTTCTGCGTAGAGGTGAGAGTTGACTCCATGAATGATAACCCACAGCCTGAACACTGAGAGGAGTGAAAGAGATCTAAGGAAGGAGAAAGCAGGCGATAGATGGATACGCATAGTGGGACTAGCTTGAGAAAGGAGTAGGGTCATAAGTACCTGGAGATAAAATCCAAGTCCCTGGAGTGCCAGCATTTCAAAATAACACGGCAGTGCCATCTGATGGATATGTCTGTAACGGCAGGCCCCTGGCTTAGGCAGCCTGTAGAGTCACAGGCTCCAGACAATCCAGAGCAAGACTGTCAGGTGACTATAAGTCAGCCGTCTAGCTAACCCTTGGAAAGCCAGTCACCCTTCCTTCCTGATAGACTTTCAAGAACAAAAAGGTTGGCACAGTCTGATCCCATTCCTCGATACAGACTTTCAGTCCAGCTGGCCTGCCCAATATCCATGCCCTCCTTGGTTCTCTGGCCCCTCAACCTTGTTTCAGGTCATGCAGGCTTCTCCACCTAGCATACTCTCCTTCCCCTCTTACCTCCGTACAAATCCTGGCTGACCTTCAAGGAGTATTCCTTGTTGCTTCTAAGTGGCGAAGGCACTAGGCAAAGAAACAGGAAACCTATTCGATATAAGACCTGCAGCTAGTGACTTTTCCTTTGGGCTGTGAGGCTATTGCTTTTTCTAGAACATTGCGGTGTTCCCTTTGGAGGGGCAGCCTGGGCTATGATGTGCTAGAAAGATTGATAGCCTGGCAGCCCAGAGGCCCGGACTCCCACTGGGACGTTAAGCACATCCTTCCCCTCTCTGTAGGCTGCATTTTCCCCATCTGCAGAATGAGAACTAGAATGCTTAGTATGTAAGAGCCCTGCAAGAGTGGATATTTTCAGAGTCTGGCAGAAACACCACCCTGCCTCAGCTCCTCTTTTGGCCCCTAGTACCAGTTGTTCTCTTTCTGCACCTTAGCTATTAGTTCCTTACTCCCTTGACCCAGCTGCCAGTTGAAGCAAAGAGATGCTTCCATAGACCTGGAACTCCCTTTGATGCAGTGATTTATGCCTATTTCTTCCTAATTTTTAAAAATGTTCTCATTCTAACATGCTATAGAGTGATGAAGGAGAGAAAGTAGTAAGTCCAAGGTATAGATAAGGAAACAGCAGCCCAGAAAAATAAAGCCATTTGCTCAAGGACACAGAGGAAAAATTAGAGTTAGGACATAATTCCTCATCTGCCATGTGTGTTTTTAAGGAACAGTCTAGTGCCTGTCTTGCTGAGAACCACCACGGCCTGTCTGTTGGAAGTATGTGTATGATGCCAAAGACCTAGAGGAAGATGACAAAACTACCCAGTTCTGTGGAGAGGGGAAGGATAACCACAGAAAGTAAGATCAGTTGGCAGTTGCTCTTATATCTTTTCCCCACCTTTACTTTCTGGTTTTATTTATTTCTGGACTTACAGCAGTGCACAGATAATCTCCAAATTCAAAGTTCAAGGGCCTCTGGGGAGCCCCTATTCTATAGACTATATTTACAGATATTGAAACTGAGGCTACCCCCCAAAGTTGGCACCCCTCAATGTCTTGCCTGAGGACCCATAGACAGTTCCGTTTAGGGGAATAAGAGATGTTTCTGACTGACTTCTTTTTTTTTCAAGATTTTATTTATTTATTTTTAGACAGAGGGGAAGGAAAAGAGAGGGAGCAAAACATCAACATGCCCTGACTGGGAATCAAACCAGCCGCCCTTTGGTTCAAAGGCCGGTGCTCAATCCACTGACCCACACCAGCCAGGGCTGACTTTCTTTTAAATAAATACAAACACCAACATTTCCAGTAGGCTTACAGAGACAGTCTATCCAAAATCCAGGAAAAAAAAGGATTATAATAAAAGTCCAACAAAACAGGTTTAGTTTTTTCACACAACAAACATAAAGCCAACTTATTCAGAAGAGAATGTTCTATTAACCTTACATTCAGCTTCACCTCTCCACTCCCAAACTGGAAAGGCAGGTATATACCACTAAGGTGACCATGTTATGTCTGGAAGCCTCTCAGCCTGGGCTGAGGGTTGAGATGGAACCTCAACACTGACTGCCACATGGAATCACAGAGCTAGGGGAACGAAATCACATAAGCAGGTCTTAAAAGTCCCTTTCAGCTTTTAAGCTGAAAGGGACTTTTAAGACCACCTCAGCAAGCTCTACGTTTCACCACCATGTTTTTACAGAAGAGAAGAATGAGGCCTGGAGAATACATGGGCCCAAGACCACAGAATTTTTTTCAAACTTTGCCAATCTTCTCCAAAGATCAACTGTACAAAAGTTTAGAAAATTGTTCAGGGAGGTTAGGGAACACTGTCTACTGCATTTGCAATAAAAGTATGCTAAATGGAGAGGGAAGGTCAGCAAATGGTAAATTAGAATGTTCCAAGCTCTCATTTCTCCAAAGAAATATTGAGAAAACAAGGAACTATCTGAGCCAACTTTGCTGAACCTCAGGAAAGCAGTCCAGATTTATGACAACCAAGTGAACACCCAATCAAGCAAAAGCCATCTCCAAAAGGGTGGGCAAGTTTTGTGCCAATTTTACTCACCCATGCCCCGACCCCTCCCCAGTATAGCAGACTGGTCATGGTCTTCAGCAGATGGAACCCCACTCTGAGCTCCCTCCCTTGAATTGGAAGATGTAGACCCAAACTTAGTACATCTGTTCTAATGCGCCTAGGAAATACATGAAGGACTGATAAAGGTACATGTTTCTGTTTTGCATAACTCAGAATGCACACAGTATGTCTTGGCTGGTATAGCTCAGTGGATTAAGCAACAGCCTGTGAACCAAAGGGTCACTGGTTCGATTCCTGGTCAGGGCAAATGCCTGGGTTGTGGACCAGGTCCCCAGTAAGGGGTGTGTGAGAGGCAACCACACACTGATGTTTCTCTCCCTTTCTCCCATCCTTCCCCTCTGTCTAAAAATAAATATTTAAAATCTTTAAAAAAAGAATGCACACAGCATAGCAGGCATTGATTGTAAAAGGTACAAGGCAACAACAAACACACAGGCCTCTGGGACAAGAGGTTTTGGGTGGAAACATACAAAAAAGCTTCTAAGGCCGAAAGAAGAAACAGGGATGATACATACTCTTTCAGAAACTAGGACATTGGAAATCAGCCAGGTATATGGGGAAATTTAAAAACCCATGCACATGTCCAGGCAAGATGCATTCTCAGAAAAGGCCTCAGAAGACCCTAAGGTTTCACTTTGATCTGATCCCTGGGCACAGTACAATCCCAGCTAAGAGCTAAGGAAGTGTGCCAGCAGAGAGCCAATCTGCAAACACCAGAAGAGGTGGTTGATCTCTTTTTTTTCTTGGGGAGAGGGTTGTCTGTCGGCTGTTCATGCTAAAGGAAATCTGTCAAAATATTAGCTGAACATGACCTATAAGAACAGAAAACTCATTGATCACACATGACAAAGAATAGCCTTTGCAAAATTATTAAAAAGAGTTAAATGGACTACTATAATCATCATCAACAACAACAAAACTAAGAAAACACTGAGAAAGGAAAATCTGATTTCCGTAATTACATTGTAATAATCAGATGGCCCTTGCTGGTGTGGCTCAGTGGATTGAGTGCTGGCCTGTGAACCAAAGGGTCGCTGGTTCGATTCCCACTCAGGGCACATGCCTGGGTTGTGGGCCAGGTCCCAAGCATGGGACGTGCAAGAGGCAATGACACGTGGATGTTTCTCTCCCTCTCTTTCTCCCTGCCTTCCCCTCTTTCTAAAAATAAATAAATAAAATATATATTTTAAAAAAGCAATCAAACAGAATTCCTGGGGCTGAAAAGTACAATAACTAAAAAAGTTCACTATAGGGATTCAACATCAGGTTTGTGCAGGAAGGAGAAAGAATCAGCAAACATATAGACATGATAATAGAAATAAATCTGAGGACCAGAAAGAAAAACAAATGAAGAAAAGTGAACACAGGCTGATGGACTTATAAGCTAGCATCAAGCAAGCCAACATATGTATAATGGGAACCCAGAAGGATAAGAGAGAGGAAAATAGGGCAGAGAGAATATTTGAAAAAGTAATAAATGGAAATTCCTCAAATTTTATGAAAGACAAATCTATAAGTCCAGAAATCCCAACAAAAGCCACAAGATATAAACCCATAGAATACAAAGAGAAACAAAGAGACCGTTGAAAGCCAAGACAAAGTAAAAGTAGCAAAGGACAAGCAGCTTTTCATGAAAAAGTTACCTTCAATATGATTATCAACTAATGTCTCAGCAAAAACCTTACAGGCCAGAAGGCAACTCATTGATATATTCAAACTACTGAAAGGAAGGATAAATCCTGACAGTTGAGAACTCTATTTCTGGCAAAACTGTCTTTTGAAAATTGGAAGAAATTAAGACATTCTCAGATAAACAAAATCTGAGGGTAATTCATTATGATTAAACCTGCCCTACAGGAAATGCTAAAGGTGATCCTTTAGGTTGATGAAAGGACACCGAACAGTAGTAACTCAAAGGTACATAAAGATATAAAGATCCCTGATAAGGGTAAATACATAAATTGATATTATTGTAATTCCATTTTACATTTTCTATAGGTTTTAAAGCACAATAGCCTAAAATAATTTTAAATATATGTTATTGGGCTCATATTCATAAAGATACAATTTGTGAGATTGATAGTGGGGCAGAGCAAAAAGTACAGGTTTTGTTAATCAGCTTAACAATAACCCACAACCTTCGGACCAACTAAGAGTAGAGGAAGATATGCAATGGAAGATAGGTTGGTGTAAATTCAGTTAGATTGTTATAACTTTAAACTGTTATATATAAAACCCATGGTAACCACAAATAAAATATCTATACAATATACATAAAAGGAAATGAGAAGAGAATCAAAACATGTCACTGCAGGCTATGGCTAGCGTGGCTCAGTGGATTGAGTGCCACCCTGCAAACCAAAAGGTTGCTGGTTCAATTCCCAGTCAGGGCACATGCCTGGGTTGTGGGTCAGATCCCCAGTAGGGGGCACGTGAGAGACAACCACACATCGATGTTTCTCTCCCTCTCTTTCTCCCTCCCTTCCCCCTCTAAAAAATAAATAAAATCTTAAAAAGAAGAAAGATCTCAAATCAACAGTCTAACTTTACATCTGAAGGAGGCAGAAAGAGGAGAGCAATAGACATCAAAAGTATCAGGAGAAAGAAAATAATAAAGACTAGAGCAAAGATTTAAAATAGAGAAAATACAAAAAAAATTAATTACATCAAATGTTGGTTCTTTGAAAAAACTAACACAATTGACAAACGTTTAGCTAGATCAAGTAAGACAAATAGAGGTAAAAAATTAAGTTACAAAAATCAGAAATGGAAATATCATCTACTTTAAAGAAATAGAAAGCATTATCAAAGAATACTATGAACATTGGCACACCAACAAATTGGATAACTTAGGTGAAATGGACCAATTTCTAGAAGTGCACAAATTATCTAAACTGACTCAAGAAGAAATAGAAAATTGCAACAGACCTATAACCAGTAAAGATATTAAATCAATAATCAACAACCTCCCCTGCTATGGCTGGTGTAGCTCAGTGGGTTGAATGCTGGCCTGCAAACCGAACGATCTGGTTTGATTCCCTGGTCAGGGCACATGCCTGGGTTGCAGGCCAGGTGCCTGGTACAGGATATGTGAGAGGCAACTGATGGATGTTTCTGTCCATCTCTTTCTCTTTCCTTTCCTCTCTAAAAATAGATACAATCTTTAAAAACACACACAAAAAGAAACCTCCCTTGCCCCTCAAAGCCCTAAACCAAATGGCTTTGGTGGTGAATTCCACCAAATATTTAAAGAAGAATTAACAGCAAATTCTTCAAAAAATTTCAAATTCTTCCCAAAAAACTGAAGGAACACTTCCTGGCTTGTTTTATAGGTATGCATTACCCTGACACCAAAGCCAGACAAAGACACTAAAAGAAAACTACAGACAAATATTCTTTTTGATTATTATGCAAAACCCTGAAGAAAAAGCTAGCAAATCAAAATCAGCAGTATAATGAAAGGATTATACTCCAAGACCAAGTGGGATTTATTCCTAGAACGCAGTGATGTTTCAACATATGAAAATGACTCAATGTCCACATTAATAGACTGAAGGGAGGAAAGCACACAATCATCTAAATGGATGTCAAAAAACCTGACAAAATTCAGCACCCTTTCATGATAAAAGTGCTCAGTACACTAGGAATACAAAGAAACCTTTCTATACATGATAAAGGTCAGATATGAGCAACCCAGGGTCAACATTAGACATCATGATAAAAGACAGATTTTCTTCTAAGATGAGGAGCAAATTAAGGATGATTGATTGTTTTTGCCCTTTCTGTTCAACATAGTATTAGTTCTAGCCAAAAATTAGGCAGGAAAAAAAAAGTAGAATTTTCTGTGTTTGAAGATGACATCATCTTATATGTGCAAAACCCTAAAGACTCCACAAAAAACTTTTTTTAAAGTATTTTATTGATTATGCCATTATAGTTCTCCCATTTCCCCCCTTCATTCCCCTCCACCCTGC
>PVKM010020439.1:0-23362 GCA_004027735.1 Carollia perspicillata | reverse complement strand
AAAAGGCACAATAAATGATTTCATGACTCTAAATTAGAGTTGAAACATAGAACTAACACTGAGTATTCTGCATGCCATATATAACAAATGTTAAAGATTCAAATTGAGAAAGAAACTAAGGAAACAAGGTAGAGCTTCCTGTTCCCTTTAAAATAATTTTCAACAAAATTACTTAAGATGCAATTTTACTTTCCCTACCGGAAAGGACCGTGATTCTTTTTTTCTTCCAAATGCATTGCTAAGTTTCTTGGGAATTCGGCAAATGAAAAGAAAAGCAAAAACATTCTTCCAAATCAACCCATTTGTTCTTCTTTCTAATTAAAACAGGTAAATCTCAACGTTGCCAAAGTTTTAGATGTCCTCATCTTCCTTTTAAAATTACCAGGTAGGGATTTACTGTATTTCCCTTACAATTACTGGGTAAGTCGCCTCTATAATAGTGCCCCTCCCAAACACATTAGGAGATGCTGCATAAATGAACACAGACCTGGTCCTCACGCAGACTCCTGGAGCCTGTCAGGTCACAGGGGCTCAGGCAGGCGCCTGCTTCATTCTGGCTGCATCTAAGCAAAGCCAGTTATCCCGGTGAGAGCAATGGTGTGAGCACCTCGGTTCATTTAGCTTGTCAGGTGTTTCCCTCTGTGGGAGCCACGTTTTGCACCAATGGAAATGTTCTACATCTATACTGTCAATATGGCAGCCGCTGGTCATGGGTGGCTATCAAGCCTTTGAAATGTGTCTCCTGAAACCAAAGAGTAGAATTTAAGTCTCATTTCATCATAATTCATTTAACTTTAAATAGCCACACATGGCTAGTGGCTACATACTAGACAGTGCGTGGTGGCTTTGCATGAGTAGGGTTGTGCTAGAAACCAATCATAAATTCAAACCTTTTAAAAAATTATAAAACACCCCAACACATAAAGGTATAAACTGAAAAACGTATCATCAGAACTTAACTCACTAGAGATTAATCATTACTAACTGCAGTAATTACTTATTTTTCTAGACTTCGCCCCCTATAAACAATCATGAGTACATTTTAAAATATATAAAGCAGAATCGCACTATACATGTTGTTCCACAGCTTGCATTTCTTGACAGAGTTTGATCATCTTCCTAAGTTAGGTGAATCGATAAATATTCCACCCCCCTTCTTTTTTTTTTTTGCACTAAGCCAGTCACAGTTTTGTCATTTCCTGTCAGGGACTTTCGATTGACACAGATTTGGTCAGGGACCAGCTTCACCTTTTGGGTTAGCACGCTGGGTGTACCAGGGGTGCCTTCTCAGGATGAAAGAGGACAAGTAGGTGCGAACTCAAAAGAGGAGAGCTTTGAATTGCGGGCAGAAATTGTTAACATTATTTACACTCAGAAGGAAACCACTGATGGGTTTTGAACAGGAAAGTGACATGGCAAACCTGTCATTGAAGAGGGTGCCCTTGGCAGCAATTCGTGTTAACTGGGAACAGAGACTTCCTTGTCGGAGAAATCAGAGTTGGTGTAAAGGTTTGTTAACAGGTCAGTTACCAGGTGCTCAGGGTATCACCAATACTTCTGTGCTTAGCATTTCCAAAGCAAGCTCACAAAATCCTGTTTCGTCCTCTCACACACAGCAGACTAGCAGTAAAACACTGTGAGTTGTAAGTTTAGTTTTCAACTACTATTGTGAAGATATAAAGTAATTCCTTCATTAAACATTTATTGCTAAAACACTGTGTTCCAGGCATGAGGAAACAGCAGTGCACACAGTGAAGTCCCTGTGCCCATGGGGGAGGCCTTCAAAGGAGTAGATCTGGGGCTGGGGAAAATAAGAAGTTTAATTTTGAACATAAAAATTCCGAGATGCCTAGTAGACATCCAAGCGAAATGTCAAAGAGGCAGTCAGATGTATGAGTGGGAGACACATTTTGGGAGTCATCAGAGTACCTGATCACCTAGTGCACGAGCAAACGTAGAGGAGAGGAGCCCAAGAGGTAAGATGAACGAGCAAGAGAGACTGAAGAAGGTGGTGACCAGAACACAGTTCAAGAGAATGTAATAATGAGCCAAGAACTAGAGTCTTCAAAGAATGGGAACAGGTGGTCTAAACTTTGTATAACTGCACCAAGGAGGTGGAGTTTACAGTACTGACTGATGGCATGAGTTTCCAAGTGAAGTGATTTTTTTTCTTCAATATTTCATTTATTTATTTTTAGAGAGAGGGGAAGGGAAGGAGAAAGAGTGGGAGACAGACATTAATATGTGGTTGCCTCTCATGCGTCCCCTACTGAGGACCTGGCCTGCAACCCAGGCATGTGCCCTGACTGAGAATTGAACCAGCAACCCTTTGCTTCACAGGCCCGTGCTCAATCCACTGAGCTACACCAGCCAGGGCCAAGTGAAGTTATTTTTAAGGTGAGTAGGACAATTGTCTACAAGAGGTAATGAGGAGCAAGGATACCTACTATGTCTCCAAGTCCAACAGAACAAGGGTGTGGAAAACAAAACATGGCCACGTGGGAGAGCTCTAAGGAAGCAATATAATTAAGAAAGCCAAGCTCACGGTAGAAAGAGGAAGGGACTGTTTAGACAAGGTTACAAAGACAAGGGACTTGACGGATGCCAGACTTGTGAGTTTTGGAGTTCACAGGGCAGCAATTTAAGTGGCTGAGGAGGGCAGGAGATGGAATCAATTAGAGATGGTGCTGTGTGGACATGAGAGGCCACAGGGTGAGAGATTACCTGGAGGCCTTGTTTTCTGATTGTGGTTAATACAGACAGAGACAGAGGGCGTAACGGAATTAGCCCCAATGTTCTCTGAGGCAGATTGATGGGGCTGTTTTGAAAAGGAAGGGACAGAGAGCTCTTCTGGGTTGGGTTGTGAATTAAAAAATAATAAGCCTTTGAGTGCCAATGCAGGAGTGTGATCACTTAATAAATGTACTTACTGTAAAATTCTAAGTGGAGGCAGTTTAGCACTAGACATCTCTAGGCAGCAGGGATTCAACCCTTATCACAAGCACGTGTTGAATGTCTACTACGATACTAGGCATGGGATAGGAGGAAGAGAAAGGAAAGCAGTCATCTCTAGGCAACTTGTGTCCTCAAAAGCAGCTGTGCCTGTTGTCTAGCAGGTGACAAGCAGAGACCTGGCAGTTTTGAAACCTTTTCTTGCTCTTTGGGGGTTCCAGGAGATGTGTCTCTTCCTTTGTCTCCAGAGCAGAAGAGATCAGTTGTCCACTTCTCCAAGTACCCCTAAGCTGGACATTTGTGGCTTAGAAATGCCCGTATCATTTTATAACAAGCACACAGGTAGGACCGACATCTTCACTGTTCAAAATATGGAGGGCCTAAACCCATCCCCCATATCTAACTAGGCTTCCTTTCTCCCATGTTTTTAAAGAAATGAGAAAAAATAGTAGTTTTAAGTCAACAGAACTAGAATGACCAAAACATACCAAATGTGTCACGCTCCTCCATCCATTACCATGGCAGACAGTGCGAGTAATTCTTGGGACTCTTTCCTGTCGAACCCAGTTGGGTCTTCACATCTCTTTCCACATAGTACTCCAGACAGTCATCACCAATGGATTAGACCTGGGCCACCCCTGATGACCTAAGGAGCACCACCTTTTCGGAAATATAAAGGGGGTCCTGAAACAGGATAGGCTACCACAAGGTTTTGAGGACATGCTAGAATGATTTCTGTGCTCCTTCGAAATCCTCCACATTCCTGAGACAAGGAACCCAGTTCCAAAGTCTCCTTCCCAGAGGAGAGAGAGGCACACGAGAGGCAATCTAGCACGGGATGTGGCCAGATATCTGCTCATGAATGGTTGATTTTCACTTTGGAGGAAGCCAGTAGCTTCCGTAAAGATGGCTAGTGCCTGCCCCAGGGAAGGCCCCAATCCTGTGATCTGATGGTGTTGCCCTATCACGGAATTTGGCATGAAAATGAATGCAATCATGGTGATTCAGACCTGTGAATGGAGCAAAGGCTTTTTTCCCCTCTAATCTTCCTTTAAGTCGTCCTGAAGCGTATTTCATTAGGAAGATGTTATTATACCCGCCCCCCCCAACAATCCTAAGACTGCCTCTCAACCTGAGTCTTCACCTGGGAGAGGCTTTCTTCACCTTGTCCTTGAGAGGAATGTCCAGCTATATGGTCAACCACGTAAGTGCAGAGCTTGGAGTCATCTGAACAGTTTCATTTAGGGAGGCAGATACTGAACAGATACAGCATTTTTTGTGCTCCTGTTCTCTCTAAATTATACTAAAATAAGAGCAGGAATTAAGCTGCTTAGAGATTTGAATTAGAGGAACAAAGATTCTAACACACATGATAGGGGGAAGGCTCCCGGAGCGCATAATCTCCTGATTCTTATGAAAAATTGTCACTCTCTGAATCTATTCTTGACTGGAGGTTGTGCAAAGTAATCTAAGCCTCTTTTTTTCCTCATTTTTATACTGTTGGATTGATTTTTGTTCCTTTTGAAATGGCTGTTCCATCTAAAAACCTTGTGAATATAGCACAATGCATAATCTGTATCATTTAGCACTCTAAACCCTCTGCGGTGATACTAGGGGTCTTATGACTGAGCGTGCCTTGTCAATGGAAATTTATTCACTGACATGTGAAATTACTTTAGAAGACACATTTACAGCATTTGACCTGAGCCATGCATATTGCGCTGAAAAGGTTCAGGAACTTAGTTATAGTCTTAGGAAGTTAATAATTATTTATTATTGGGTACTTTTTCATTCTTGACTGCTGCCTCTGTCTTTTCACCTTTCACCTTTGGCCTTAGAGGGTAGCAATGGTCTTAGAAGGTAGAAAGTCCAGTGTGTGAAAGCTCATTTTCATGGCACCTTTGATGTCAGAACTGTCATAACTAGAATGTGCAGTCAGGGTACTGGTCTGAGCTCCATCCACTGTCACCTTCCAACCTGCATGGTCACCCTCTTAGGGTCTCCGAACGTAGATTCTGAGTAACTGCTAGTATTGCTGTATGAGCTAAGCCAGGCTTAGCCGAACCCATTCCTAGGCAATGGCTCCCTTGTTTTCTGTGAAGGAGGACTGAAACTGTATTCCCTGGGAATCGGAAAAAAAATTGTTTAGCTGGATGTATTTAAGAGGACATTATATTCAATTGGCATGCTCAAAGATTGAGAGGTGTGGGAGACAGAATAGCAACAATCACGTACCTTTAATTCCTAAAGCTATTCAAGGAGCCCCCTATGTCTGAAAGAAACATCCTTCTACCCGGGAGCCTGTAAAAAACCAGTGCAGACCACTGCACCTCCAGCCCGCATTTCCCTCAAGTGCCTCGGGACAAGGAGTGCCCTCTAAATGGCCGCATAGTAAATCCAAACCCTATTAGAAACTGAAAACACTTTTCCTCATAAATATCTCTTTAGAGTCCCTTCCCTTCCTTGTGATGGCTGTAAAAATCCTCTTCTGTGACATCACAGGTGAAGGATGGGTTGATGGAAGAACCCAGTTAGGTCACCTAGAAGCCTGAGGCAGGAGGAGTGAGAGGGAGTTGGAGTTGCCTTCGTGTCTCTTATTTTCTGTGTTTTTCTCTGTCTTGTTGGAGAATACTCTCCGGAGGCCAGATTTCTGAATCTAACTGTGTAAGGGGTTTGGCTCCAGATGACGTGTAACTGGGCTCTCCCTCCTTGTAGGACCTGCTGTCCATGGTTCCAGGGGACAGCTCTGCTGCATCTTTGGAGAGTCCTTGTCACTGCAGCAAAAGCTTCATCGGCCGTGACTACAAGCGGAGCATAAAAAGCATCTGTGTGTCCCCGTTTGCTCCAGCACCTCTGCCTTTGTCAGGAGAGTGTGCCTGGGTTAGCCGGCTGCGGGGAGCCCTAAGACACATGGAGGGCAGTCAAGCCACCCCAGTGGCAGCCAATTAATCCACAGAGATGTGTGACCCCAGACAATAGCAGGCCAGCTCTTAGGCTCATGAGTGAGCCCAGCCAAATCCAGGAAACCTGCCCAGTAAGGTCTAAACAGCCAACCACAGACTCATAAGCTAAAGAAATGATCACTCTTGCACACCATTGAGTTTTGGAGTGGTTTGTTGTGCATCATTGTTGCGGCCAGAGACAGCGGACACAGCCACTTTGTTTTACTGTTAAGGGGTAGTACAGCTCAGTGGTTAAGGCACCTGACTCTAGGAGCCCTGAGCTTGGTTTCAAAACCTGCCTGTGCCACTCATTGATCTGGGGAGAGTCACTTAAACTCAATATTTTGGTTTCTTTACCTGGAGAAAATACTATCTACCAACCAATGGCTGGTGTGGTGATTAATCGAACTAATTATATATGAACAACATGGTCTCTGGCCTACAATAAGCACTATACATGTGCTTTTATCACTCACCCTCATAATGACTTGCACTGGTGGAGAAAGAGCTGAGTGGTCTCATCCTGCATGTGCCACCGCCTGCCTCGTCCTAATTAGGGATGTTAGGGTTTGGGTTCTGTTTGGTTTTTTAATTACGCACAATGCTGCTGCTTTATCTTGGTGGGCAAGAGGTTTTACTCAATTGGGCTCCATTTCTTCTCTTTACTTTGGAGTTAATCTCTACCACACCTGTGGATATTTATTGAGATTTCTGTCATTTGATAAATGTCACTTGCCACCTAGCCTTCAGTACTTATGCCTTTTTCCTTGTTTATACATTGTTTTTAAAATTTTAAAAGGACATGACAAGGGCAAACAGAGGCTTTTGGTCAAGTAGGTAGTTGACCCAGAGTTAAGACAGTATAGTTTTAAATAACCTAATACAACCTTGCTTTTTAGTCTTCCTTATTTGAAATTTCCATCTGTTTAGAAGAACATGGTTGATTGATATTCTCCACCCCTTTCCTTATATTTTGAGTCTCTATCAACAGGTGTCATTTGAAAGCTACTAGGAAAGTGCCTCGGTTGATATACTCTATTCTTTCTCTGGACCATGTGATTATAGACTTTTGGAATGGGAAGGCACTTCAAAGACTGTCCAGTCTCTCCTTTTACAGATGAGGAAAACAAAGCTCAGGTAAGCTAAGTAACTTGTTTGAGGTTTCAGAACAATTTAGTTAAAAATACAGTGCTCTCAAAAAAAAAAAAAAAGGCCATGCTTTTCCAAATCCAAGGGCCAGTGGGCCCTTATATTTTTAATCAATATTTTATGTTAAAATATATAGAGTGCATGTGTAAGTTAGACACATAGTAATAAAGGAAATATCCAAACAAATCACCCAATTTTACTTCATTTTATTTAAAGAGTTTAGTTATTTATTTTTAGACAGAGGTGAAGGGAAGGAGAATGAGAGGGAGAGAAACACCCATGTGTAGTTACCTCTCACATGCCCCCTCCTGGGGGGCTGTGCTGAAACCCAGGCATGTGCCCTGATTGGGAATTGAACCGGTGACCCTTTGGTTTGCAGGCCATCACTCAATGCACTGAGCCACACCAGTCAGGGCAAATCACCCAGTTTTAGAAGTAGGACATCATCAATGCCATAGAGGCTTCCTATCTATGTATCTTTCATCTCATACTACTGTATTCTGTTGCATCTCTAGCCTACTGCATTCCCCAAAGAGGTCACTACTTTCCTGAATTTTATATTTTTTCATTTTCTAGCACATTTGTATGTGTCCCTAAAAAACATACATATTTAATAAAAATGGCGTCATACCATTCCGAAGTTGTTTTTTCACTTAACATTAAGTTCTAATATCTATCCACTCTTTCTGCAGATATCTGAGGTTCATTCATTTTCACTGTCTAAACTGATTGCTGTTGGGGATTTATTGTGCTATTAGGGGATTGTTATAAGCGATCTTGATCAAGTCTGTGGGGACATGTGTAAGGTGTATAAGATTCCTTTGGAGTATGAGCTTAGGGGTAGAGTTTCTGGATCAGAGGATAATATATGTGTTCAACTCTGTAAGACAATCCCAAATTGTTTTTCAAAGTGCTTTTCCATTTTCCATGTTCATCAGCATGTTTGAAAGTTCTCACTCTTCACAAGATCTGCAATTCTTGGTGTAGTGAGCCTTTAAGTCTAGTAAATATACTACGAGCAGGTAGATACTGTAGTCTTAACTTACACTTTTCTAACTAATAAGATTAAACATCTTTTCACATTTATTTTTCTGTTTCCTTTTCTATAAAATGCCTATATATATATATATCATTTTTGGGTTTTTCTATTTTTTCGTATTTTTTTTTATTTTAATTGACTTGAAGTAGATTTTAATAAATTTTGGACACCAATCTTCTATGTTACATAAATGGCAAGTGTATTTTCTCAGGTATTAATTTGTCTTTTTACTTTCATTATGGAATCTTATGATGAATATAATTTCTTGGCTTTAGTATTTTGTTTAGTATTGTTTGGGCTCCATCAAAGGTATATTTTGCTGCATGTCAACAAAGAAAAGGATATGTACAAATAATCCACTATCCCAGTCAATTTTACATCTAAAATGAACTAAAAACAATTACTTCATCAGTTATAACCCCTTTATGGTGATTAATTCAAGCCAATGGTAGTTGAGAGATATAGTTTTTTGTATGTATTTCTATTTTCCATTTACCCCACAATTCAGGTTCAATATATATCAAATTTATAGCTAATTTTTATATTCTTATAAAATTAAGCATTGCATTATTTATAGGTAACTTATAAAATAAATATCTTAAAATCATCTAAAACAATTACATTAGAAATAAATTACCTAAGATCATTCAGCTAGTAGTGCAGTCACGTGAGGTTCAGTGGCACTGATGTGGTGGGGAAAAACTGCCGTTAAATTTAGGGTTCGGAGTTCGCTCAGACCAGAGCTCCAAAACTCATGAAAGCAGAATTCAGGAGACCCTGAGATTAAGGAGGTGTGAGTCTAAGACATGACAGCCTAAAATGAAAACCAGTCTGGATGGTTAAACTTCTCAAAAATTAAGTTCTAATGAAAAGGAAGAAGAGGCACAACTGAAAGAAACTCTGGCCTTTACGGGGGAACTCTCTAATGAGGCCAAATTTGGTAACTGGATGTATAGAATGAAAGAAAAGAGAGCTGAGACCAACAGAAGACAGTGGATCTCTTTTAGAGTGTGTTCAGGTGTCTAAAATCTACAGTAAATGGTGGCTAACAAAAATGCTACAATTAAATTTGATGCAGTAAAATGGAACAATAATGCAATATTGATGGGTACTACTGAGAAAGCAGAATTCTTTCATTTTATTTGATTATCTAGAGATAATCTTCCTTATCTAGAGAAAAGACCTTCAGATTTAAAAAGTTAGAATGGCATTGGTTCTAAACATAGGGAGTGATCAAAGAAAGAACAATGTTGCTTTAACTGAATTTAAATCTGCTTTACAAGAGAAATCATGTCCAGAATACTGAGAAAACTGCAAATGAGGATTTTTTAAGAAATTAATGAGAATAAAAGAAAGGCAGGAATGTTGGAAGTGGGCAAACATATTTCTAAAGTTCAAAAGGAGAAGTATATAGTATTAAAAGCATTACCGATGATAAGGATTGAATTTTACATTCATTCTGGACATGATTGTAGAATTGATGTTACGGGGCAACTTTGTTTGCTCTCTGGAGAGGAGACACTGATCACTCTGAGCCAGGATGGGTTCAGTAAGCACAAGCCAGGCCACCTCAGGCTGATCTTATTTCATTCTTTAATGGAGTTACTAGATCGGCATAGCAGGGGAATGAGTTATTTGTGGTTTGTTTAGACTACATCCAGGAACCTGGCAAAGGGTGACCTTGAGTACCTGGGTAGACAAGATAGAAATGTGGACTGGATAATAGGTATATTGAATATTGGATGAACTCAAAATGAGTTTATTAATGAATCAGTAGTAATATTAATGGAGAATTCTAGGCATGTTCATTTCTCAGTCTTATGCCAGTGAGCTGGAAGTCACCCTTATCAAATCTGTGAGTGATGTAGACTTTGAAGGATAACATGTGTACTGAAAGAAAAAATTAGAATCCAGAAAGTTCTCAACAGCTTTGAATAAAGAGCGAGTGTAACTTAAGGAAATTTCATAGAGATAACAAACAGAAGCCCTAACACTTGGGCTTCTATTGCTCAAATACTGGGTGACGGTATTGAGAGGAACATAAACGTAACCTAACTGAATAGCAATACTTAAAGAAACAAGACTTAGCAGGGAAGACTGTTCACTCTCATCTGTTAGTAAGTTGTCTTTCCTGGAAATGCTGCTCTCCCTTATTTTTCCTCTTTCTGAATCTTAGGCCTCCCTTGTCTTCACTGCCTCTGAGTACCTCTTAAACATTTAAAATAAAACAAAGCAAGAAAAAAAAAATAGAAAGCACAAGGCACAGAATAAAACCCTCCCTTGATTTTATCACTGCTCTATATTTTTGCTTTCCTACATTGCAAAGCTACTTGGGTTTTAACTTCATTTGCTCCCTCCACTCTTCATAAAGTGTAATCATCCGAGTCATCAATGACCTTCTAATTGAAAATTTGTTAAACACTTTTCTGTCCTCGGCTTACCTGATGCCTCTGCCACATCTGACACTCCTGGCCATTTTTTTTATTCTTGAATTTCTCTTTTTCCTTGGCTTCCTTTCCTTTATTATTATTTTCCTAGTCTCAGAATTATAACTCTTCTCACATACACACCTCATGCTACCACTGGCTCTGTACTTTCTTCTCACTGTTGTGCTGGGGAGTCTCATGTACTTCCAGTGTTCCAACTACCTCTTATAGGTTGAAATCTTTATTTCTTACCCAAACCCTTTTCTAGAACTATAGACGTTACTTCCTACTGAACTTCTCTAATAGCTTCAATTACCACCTATTTTGACTACTAACAGTCATATAATTCTAGCCCAGACCTCTTTTTCTTGAACTACAGGCCCTTATTTTTACACCCATTATCAACATCTTCCTCTACATATTTCTTAGGCATCTTATAATCAAGATTTTCTATCTGAATCATAACCTGTACCTCCCGAAAACTCTTTTTACAGTATGTCCTTTTCAGAAAATCTCACCACCCGTAATTATTCTGCTGAGAAAATGAAGAGCTGTTCCTGATTAATCCTTCTTTCTTTTTTCTACTTGATATTCAGGCAGACTCCAAGTCTCATCTACTCTATTTCCTTAATATCTCACTGCCACTTAAATACTTTTTTCTAAAATAAAGTCTATTGATTTCCTTTTCCTAGAGGATAAAAATTCTAATTCCTAGCATGCTATCCAAGATCCTGATGAGCTAAATCCTCTATAGCTTTATAATTGCATCTCAGCTCTTTCCAGCAAGTATCCAATTGACTAATCATATATTTCTACTAAGTTACCTAAACAAGTCTTGCTTTTTTTTATACATAAGGCCACCTTGCCAAGACTGGGAGGCACAGCAGTTCTACCTAATACACAGAAAACACAAAGAGGGAGCCAAAATGTGAGGGACAAAAAAAGGGGGAGGGGCAGCAAAATGAATGAGCAGGAGAAATCTCCAGAAAAAAAGAGCTAAATGAAATGGAGGCAAGCGATTTACCAGATATATGAGTTTTTTTTTTTTTTAAATGGTTATACGGATGCTCAAGGAACTTAGTGAGAACTACAAGGAATTTAGTGAGAACTACAACAGATGAAAAAGGACATAGAAGCCATAAAAAAGAAAGTCATAAATGAAGGATACAATATTTGAAATGAAGAAGACACTAGAAGGAATAAACAGTAGGTTGGATGAAGCAGAGGACTGAGTCCACGATTTGGAAGACAAGGTAGCAGAAGACATCCAATCATAGCAGCAAAAGAAAAAAATACTTAAAAAATGAGGATAGTTTAAGGGAACTTTGGGACAACATGAAGCATAACAACATCAGCATCATAGAGGTACCAGAAGGGTGAGAAGACTGAGATCAAGGGATTGAGAATTTATTTGAAGAAATAATGACTGAAAACATCCCTAACCTGGTAAAGGAAAAAGAACATAAATCCAAGAAGTGCAGAGAGTCCCAAACAAGATGAACCAAAACAGTCCCACAACAAGGCACATCATAATTAAAATGGCAAAGGTTAAACACAAAGAGAAAATCTTTTTTTTTATTGTTTTTATTTATTTTTTATTTTTTATTTATTTTATTATTTTTTAATTTAATTACTCAAAGAGAGAACCTTAAAAGAATAAAGAAAGAGACAGTTATCTGCAAGGAAGCTCCCATAAAACTGTCAGCTGATTTCTTAACAGAAACATGTCAGGGCAGAAGGGATTGGCATGAAATATTCAAAGTAATGAAAAGAAAGGATCTAGAACCAGAGCTATTTTACCCAGCAAGGCTAGCATTTAAAATTGAAGGAGAAATAAAGAGCTCCCCAGACAAGAAAAAGCTAAAGGTGTTTATTAACACCAAACCAATATTGCAAGAAATGTTCAATGGTCTTCTTTAAGAAGAAAAGAAACAACAGCAGAGGAATATAAATATAAAGAATAAAATGCCAATAAATACATATCTATCAATAATCAATTTAGATATAAAGTGCTCCAATCAGAAGATATAGGGTAGCTTCCCTGGCTGGTGTGGCTCAGTGGATTGAGTGCCAGTCTGTGAACCAAAGGGTCACTGGCTCGATTCAGTGAGGGCACTTGCCTGGGTTGCAGGTCAGGTCCCCTGTAGGCGGCACACGAGAGGTAACCACACATGGATGTTTCTCTCCCACTCCTTCTCCCTCCTTTCCCTTCTGTCTAAATCTAAATAAATAAGATCTTTAAAAAAAAGATATAGTGTAGCTAATGGATAAAAAAACAAAGACCTATATACATGTGGGCTACAAGAGACCCACCTCCGAATGAAAGATACACAATGACTAAAAGTAAAGGGATGAAAAGAGATATTTTATAGAAATTTTAGAAAACTGGGGTAGTTATACTCAAATCTGACAAAACAGACCTTAAAACAAAGGCTATAATAAGAGACAAAGAAGGATACTATATCATGACAAAGTGATCAATCCAACAAGAGGATATAACCCTCTAAATATTTATGTACCCATTATAGGAGCACTTAAATATGTAAAGCTAATTTTGATGGATGTAAAGGGAGAGATTGACATGAATACAGTCTTAATAGGGGATTTTAACACCCCAATGACATCAGTGGATAAAACTTCCAGCAGAAAATCAACAAAGAAACAGTGGCCTTAAATGACACACTACAGTAGATGGATTTAATTGGTATCTTCAGAGCATTTTATCCCAAAGCAGGAGAATATACATTCTTTTAGCGTGCACATAGAAATTTCCTAGGATAGGCCACATGCTAGGACACAAAATAAGTTCAATAAATTCTAGGAAGAGTGAAATCTTGTCAAGCATCTTCTCTGACCATAATGGTATGAGACTAGGAATCGTTCACAAGAAAAAAACTGAATAATACACAAAATAATGTTAGTAAACAATGAATGGGTTAACACCAAGAAGATTAAAGAAGAAATCAAAAAACATTTTAAAACAAATGCAAATGAGAACAGCAACCCAAAACCTATGGGACACAGTGAGAGCAGTTTGGAGAGGGGAATTTATAGCAACGCAGGCCTACCTCAAGATGCAGAAAATCTCAAATAAACAATCTAACTTTACACTTAAAGGAACTAGAAAAGGAACAACAAACATATCCCAGTCAGTAGATGACAGAAAATAATAAAGATCAGAGCAGAAATAAATGAAATAGAGTCTAAGAAAATAATACAAAAAATCAATGAAATCAAGAGCTAGTTCTTTGAACAGATAAATAAGATTGACACACATTTAACCAGACTCACCAAGAAAAAAAAAGGATTCAAATAAATAAACTTAGAAATGAAAAAGAAGAACTGACACTACACACACACACACACACAAAGTATTATAAGAAAAATATTATAAACAACTATCTGCCAACAAATTGGATAGTCTAAACAAAAGGATAAAATCCTAAAAACACACAATCTTTCAAAACAGAATTTGGAAGAATCAGAAAGTCTGAATAGGCTGATTACAACAAATTGATTCAGTTACCAAAAACTCCCAACAAGCAAAAGTCCTGGCCTGGATGGCCTCTCAGGAGAACATTATCAAACTTCAAAGAACAAACCCCTATCCTTCTCAAACTATTCCAAAAATTAAAGAGGAGGGAAGATTCCCAAGCTCGTAGTATGAGGCCAGCATTATCCTAATTCCAAAACCAGATAAAGAAACTACAAATTTTAAAAAAAATAGCCTAATATCCCTGATGAACATGGATGTTAAAATTCTCAACAAAATATTAGCAAACCAGATCCAGCAATACATAAAAAGATTATACACCATGATCACATGGGATTTATTCAGTGATGTAAGGTTGGTACAATATCGGCAAATCAATAAATATGATATACCACATAAACAAGATGAATGATAAAAATCACAGGATCATATTAATAGATGCAGAAATAGCATTTGATAAAATCCAGCACCCATTTATGATAAAAACTCTTAGCAAAGTGGAAATAGAGGGAACATACCTGTAATAAAGGCCATGCATGGCAAACCCACTACCAGCATCATATTCAATAGACAAAAACAAAAAGTGTTCCCCTTAAGATCAGGAATAAGACAGGAAGTCCTGCTTTCATCACTCTTGTTTGACACAGTACTGGAAGTCCCAGGCACAGCAATGAGACAAGGGGAAAACCTAAAATGCATCCAAATTGGAAAGTAAGAAGGAAAACTCTCAATATTTCCAGATGACATGATACTGTAGAGAGAGAACTCTAAAGATTTCACAAAAAAAAACCTACTAGAACTGATCAATAAATCCAATAAAGTAACAGGATACAAAATAAATATCCAGAAATTGGTTTCATACTTATACACCAATAAGGAACGATCAGAAAGGAAAATTAAGAAAACAATTCCACTTATAATTGCATCAAAAATAAAATACCTAGGAATAAATTTAACCAAGGATATAAAAGAACTGTACCTGGAAAATTATAAGACACTAAAGAAAGAAATGGAAGATGATATAAGTAAGGCATATACCACGTTCATGGATAGGAAGAAATAATATCATTAAAATGTCCATACTATAAAGCAATCTATAGATTCAGTGCAATTCCTATGGAGATACCAATGATATATTTCACAGAAGTAGAACAAGTATTTAAAAAATTTATATGGAACAAAATAAGATCCCCAAAAGCCAAAGCAATCTTGAAAAAGAAGAACAAAGTTGGGGGATCACACTACCTGATATCAAACTCTAAGGCCATAGTAATCAAAACAGAAAAAAATAGGTAACAAAAACAGACAAATAGGTCAATGGAACAGGATAGACAGCCCAGAAATAATCTCATGCCTATATGTTCATTTAATATTTGACAAAAGAGGCAAGAACACACAGTGGGGTAAAGACAGTCTATTCAATAAATAGTGTAGGAAAAATTGGACAGATACAAGCAAAAATTGAAACTAGACCAACTTTTTACACTACACACAAGAATAAACTCAAAATGGATTAAAGATTTAAATATAAGACTTGAAACCATAAAATTTTTAGCTGAAAACATAGGCAGTAAAAACTTGAACATTGCTGGTGCAATATTTTTTTCTGGTGTACCTTTTTGGGCAAGGGAAACAAAGGAAAAAATAAACAAATGAGGCTACATCAAACTAAAAAGTTTTTGCACAGCACAGGAAACCATCTATAAAATGAAGACGACCCATCAAATGGTAGAACCTATTTGCCAGTGATAATCTGATAAAGGATTATTTTCCAATTTATAAAGAACTTGTACAATCAATACCAAAAAGCACATACCTGAATAGACACTTCTCCAAAGAGGACATACAGATGGCCAAAAGACGAATGAAAAGATGCTTATCATCACTAACCATGAGAGAATTGCAAATTCAAATCACAATGAGATGACACCTCACACCAGTCAGGTGAAATAGCCATTGAATGGCTATCATCAATAAATCAAGAAACAAGTGTTGGTGAAGATGTGCAGAAAATTCCCACCTTGTGCACTATTGGTGAGAATGCAGACTGGTATAGCCGATGTGAAAAGCAGCTGGAACCCTCGCTGGTGTAGCTCAGTGGATTGAGCGCGGGCCTGCAAACCAGAGGATTGCAGTTTGATTCCCAGTCAGGGAAGATGCCTGGGTTGCAGGCCAGTTCCCAGCAGGGGATGCACGAGAGGCAATCATACATTGATATTTCTCTTCCTCTATCCTTCCCTTCCCCTTTAAAGATAAATAAGTAAAATATTAAAAAAAATAAATCCACTTAAAAAAAAGCAGTTGGAGATACATCAAAAAATTAAAAATGGAACTGCCTTATGACCCAGCAATTCCACTTCCGGGAATATAGTTGAAGAAACCTGGAACACTGGTTAGAAAAAATATATGCACTGCTATGCTCATTGCAGCATTATTTACAATCACCAAGATTTGGAAGCAGCTCGAGTGTCCATCAGTAGATAAGTGGATTAAAAAGCTGTGGTACGTTTACATATTGAAATACTATTTGGCCATAAAAAATAAGGAAATTTTACCTTTTGCAACGGCAAGGACAAACCTGGAGATTATTTTGCTAAGTGAAATAAGCCAGCCAGAGAAAAACAAATACTACATAATTTTACTTAGGCATGGAATCTAATGAAGAAAATGAACAAACAAAATAGAAACAGACTGACAACTGTCAGAAGGGATGCGGGTTTGGAGAGTCAAAAAAAGGTGAAGGGATTAAGAAAAAAGCCCTCAGAAACACAGGCAACAACATGGTAATTATAAGAGGGAAAGTGGGATGGGGGCAGGAAGAAGAGGCCAAAGGCGGGGATAACTGGTGATGGAAACAGACTTGACTTTGGGTGGTGAACACACAATACAATATGCAGATGAGGTACTATAGAATTACACACCTGAAACCTATATAATTTTACTAACCAATGTCACCCCAATAAATTCAATACAATTTTTTTAAAAGAAATGTTATAATTTGTTCCCTCAAAAAATAAAACCACCTTGCATTATTTTAGGAAAATTATAATAGCAAAGAACAACTTTTTAAAAATTTTTTAAAATTTATTTATCTTTGGAGGGGAAGAGAAGAAGAGAATGAGAGAAATATCAATGTATGGTTGCCTCTCGTGCATCCCCTGCTGGGAACTGGCCTGCAACCCATGCATGTGCCCTGACTGGGAATCGAACCGCAATTCTTTGGTTCACAGGCCCGTGCTCAATCCACTGAGCTACACCAGCCAGGGCACAAAGAACAACTTTTAAGACTTAGTGGCAGAGCAAGCCTAGCAATGTGAATGTGGCTGGCTATTCGTGTTTGGCTTAAAGTCATTGTTCGTTTTATGATGGTTGATGGAAAATACAGCAACAGCCTTAGTTATTGGCTACCTAGACAACAAAATGAACAGCAAATAAAAGATGGGGAGAAGTGGGTTGCCTAGAAACACCAGGAGCTTAGAAGTTGTATCTGTCTGAAGAGAAGTTGCAGAACTTGGAGGAATGATGAGTTTCGCAAAGATCCAACTGGCTTTCTGAGGCATTTGCTGATTAAAACTTCTCAGTCCAAATTCACTGATTTCTCAACCTTGTCAGAAATCTTCATCTGAGATGGCTTGCTTAAGAATATGTGGGCTGAGCATGGAGATATAATGATTTCCAGGCATTTATGAAGTCCTGAGATTGGATGTTCTTGGGAATATTCAAACCACACTGTTGCAGAAATGGAACTTGTTTCCACTTTCCTTTACTGAGTTCAAAAATGAGCATTTTTAAAGTGCATTGTGGTAACCAGGGAGATCTATATATAAAGAGAAACTAGTAATTAGCACATCATTTGAAAATAGGAATTCTATATTCTGCTGGTATTCTAAGATTTTGTTCCTTTGGTCAAACATTTACAGAAATATTTGTCTTTTTTTTCTGGCAGTTGACAGTTCTCATCCTGGGGAAGAGAAGAATATCAGGAGAACATAATCTTTCTTTTCAAATATTTGACGAATTAAGAGGAATTAGATTTGTTATGGCAAAAGCTCTTACAGCAGGAAAGGGTAGAAACTGGCCTAATATTTAGAAGCTGAACCAAAAAATTCTGCATGAACTTTTTGTCAGAATTATTCAAAGACACGGTGATTGCTTTGATTAGGTGCTATGTTCTCTATTGCTAGGGGAAACCAAGAAATCACTTGACAGAGGTGACATTAGAAAGGATTTGAGTAAATCAGGAGCATTGGGTTTTAAAATCTCTTTAAGACAGAATTCTCTAAATACAGAAGAAACAGGAAGACAACTATGAAGGTATTCTGAGGGACTCTTCCCATTAAATGTAAATATAATGTAACAGAAATTACATCACCATAATCAAATGTTAGTTCTGGTTCTCATTTTGTCAGGTATAAAGCTCTGCTGATACCTTTAAAGCCGTTTTCATAATAAAGCCAGCCAAGCGTGAAATAACTTCTAGCTGCGTTAGTAAAGACTAATAGAGGAAATTACACTAATGAGAAGCTAATAAAGCCGACGGAGATGACCCTAGAAGCCCTGTCCTTTTCAGGCGAGGCTGGTGAATATGTGCCTGTAAGACAGGGGGTAATGTTCTCATTTTCCAAAGGGAAGTTTCAGGAAATGTATCAGCAGGGGGCATCGGTGTTCTATCAGCCAGAGAACTTGACTCCAAATAAGTGCCCTTGGTAATTCTGAGCACTGTAAAATGATCAATAAATCAAAGTAGATAGGAAACTATTTTCCTTACAAAAATCTGCATAGAAACATCATCTGGTCTAAATGAAACTTAAGGAAATAAAAGTACAGTATGTACATATTTGGTTTTAACAAAATCAATGAAAGATGCTGGAGGCCTTAAAAAAATTTTTTTTGAGAGAGAAAAAAATGTCCCAACAGCTGCAGATTCAGCAGTTCCAAGTCCTAGGCACTGAGAACGCAGCTGACTCTGCGTCGCTGTGAACTAGCATCAGGGATGCTTACAGCTCGCACGTAGCTGTAGGAGAGTGCAATTCAACAGTTCTCTGTGTGGGGCACTTCTCTAGTACAACAACGCGGGTCTGTTCTCTCTCCCCCTCTGCTGGTGCAGACAGGCAAAGGCGCACAATCATGAAAGGAATGGGGGGTGGGGGGGAAGCATATGTAGATTTGGAACACCAGTTGATGACATGAAGAACTGCACTTCTTCACTCTAAAACAACCCAGTCCTGTAACTGGTCATGGCTAGAAAGTTTATTAGGCACCAATAAAATATAAATACAAACTTCCCCATATCTACCACGATCTAAATGCCAAATGGAACAGAGAATTACTTATGAATGGTTACACTTTATAGGAAATTTGAATATCCCAGCTTTCTCTCGCTCTGTCTTCAAACACACACCTTAGAAGTTAGAATTCTGGGACTTAAAATCAAGATCTGAAGGAACAACACAAAGGAAGAATGCATCAAATCCATACACCCACACCTATAGATGTCTCTGAATTAATTCTATTTGAAGCATGATATGGCTGTCTAATTCCCTCCCTCCCGAAGACTCATCCAGATTTTTACCTTAGCTCTTTAGTACACATTGATGAAGCCCTTCTAGGTAAATGGCAGACCTGAGCTAGGAGTGCATACGCCTCCATACAATTCGCCTTGACCTCTGGAGCCATACTTGGAACTCCTGGGACATGAGTTTCCAGTTGGGTTATATTTTCCTCAACTTAATAAATCTTTGCAGTATTTCTCCCTGATACTGCCTAAAGGCACAGGAAGGAGACAGGGCTGCTCTATTTATAAGGGATTCAACAGTGAGCCAAGTTCACTTGGATGTTTCTGTAGAATATGTGTTCTGTTATTGCAGGGACATGAACGAACCTTAACCTTCTCACAGAGGCAAGAATTCCCCGAGTAATAAACTCAAGAAATTTTGACTTTTTGTAGTGACATTTTCAAACCAATGGAACTGATTTGGAAGAGTTATCAGAATTATCTTGCAATTGCAAGGAATTTTTCAACCAAAACAAGAGAATATTCAAATAAGAATTTTTAAATGTGTTATCTCCCACAAAGCTTCCCCCCAGAAAAATACCAGGGAAAATTAAATTCTTGAAATAAGAGAAATTCTGCTAAATCCCTGTTTCATATGTAAATGGCTTAATCTGTTTGGTAGCAGAAAGAAAAATAACTTAAAAAATGTATAGTTAAGAAAGTTTAGGCTAAAGATGGCTCCTAGGCAAACCACTACTCTCTTCCAAGTATTCTTTTTCATGGCACCATTTTTTTACCCTTTATTCCTCCTCCCCGTCTCCTAATGGCCTTGACAGTGAAAGGGTAGGCAGAGGTTTGCGAGGGAGAGATGTAGTAAGAGCTTTCCTGAAGAAAAAGCTCTGGCCTCGCAGCTAGGCAGTTCAATTCCCTGCTCTGCTGCTATCCAGCTGGAAGAGCTTGGGCAAGCCACTCAACCTCGCCTCCCCTCAGGAAGACGGGAAAAACAATTCCTAATACCACAGGGGGGGAAATATCAATGCGTGAAGAGTAATAGCTTCCCGTCAAGGAAAATTCTGACGTATGACAGCTAGGTTTCTTCTCTCTCCTTCCTTTTAATTAACTAGATCCAGAATTAAACACCAAAAGGCAGAATGTATTACAGAATTTACACCGTAAATTTAGAACAGAAAGTGACTAATGTGGAAAAAAAAAAGTACTACTTAAAAACACATGCCTAAAAAAGAGTGGTGTTTTTGTTTTGTTTTGTTTTGTTTTGAATTACCAACATTTGTGTTTGAGGATGTTCACTTTTAATGAAGCCACTAAATAGCACCCTTTTCGCCTACCAAGTGTTTCAAATCAATTACGAAGAGAAGGTATGAGAGAGCAAGCTGGTGCCCTGATAGGTCCAAAGGCTGGGTTGGAGGATGTGGTTAGATGGCTCTCCTAGGACTCAACCCCAGAGTTAGGTGGGCTTACCCTCTCACGCAGAGACAGTGCTAGAACACCACAGGCCTTCCTACAAAGAAAGAACAGACTAGAACACGTTTCCTGTGGTATCTGGCTCCCTCGGGGAGGGAAGGAGGAAGAAGCTGAGCCGTGCATGTCTACTTCCCAACTGGCCAATGATGAAACTTACTCCGCCCCAGGGCAGGGGCACAGAACAGGTGGAGAAGCCAAAGGAAATACCAGGAGTGGGCAATGTGCTTCTGAGAGCATAAATCATCTCAGCATTCTTGTTCAGCAGAATGAATTGGATTTTCCAATAATGAAATTTATCATGAGTAACAGAACTCCGCATCCATATCCTTAATATTTAAACAGACCAGACATTTCATCGCCCTGATGAATACATTCTGGTTTTATTCTGGAACGGCTTGAAATGAGACATGATATGCCTGGATTTTTTCCCCTTTATTAAACCTTTTACTGCATTTAATTTCCAGAGAGGACTGGATTGTTTCCAGGGGAGGGAGGGGAGAAGTATAGGCGCATCTGTAATGATCTCTGACAGCGTGACACAGGGCGCTGATTTTTACAGCGGTAGCCAAAATTACGGTAATTAGAGGAAATATTCACATCTTTATAAACAGAGCGTTAACTGATTCAAAGAAACGTAATGAGAACTTACAGGAGGAAGTGTACTTTTGCTACTGAGCATTAAACATTAATTAAAGTCAGAAGGCAAGAGTTAAATTGCCTCTCCACTTCAGTCACTTGGCAAGGCGCAGAAGTTGGAGAGGTTTTAGTGTGGGCTGATTTTGCTGGCTGTGACCCTCCAAATGGTTCCCCTAAATTTATGGTCAGTTTTGATGCTGAGTTTTACTTCCCATTAAAGAGTTTGTTAAGATCTTGTTGCAGAAATTGGGAGAAGAAAGCTTCCAAACACCCACCCAGCACTTTAGATTTAGGCATCTTACTTCGAAAAAGCAGTTTTTAATAGTCCTTCTCAGTAAGTCAAAAAAAAAGTCACATATGAAATATAGTATGAACCCAACTATGAATAAAACACACATAAAAATATTAGAACATCAGATCGTTAGCAGTGGATTTCTTTGAATGATGGAACAATGGATGTTTTTTTTCTCTGCATTTTATGTTCATTGCTTTTATACGTGGAAAAAATTAAGTAAGTTTTAGTTTCTAAAGGTCCATTTATTCTCAAAAGAGAGCTGATCAGTGCCCCCCACCCCCCAGTTGGCTTTAAGGTACTTAAGACAACTAGCTTTTGTTTCTATCTCTAAAATCTTGGGGCTGTGGCAAATTTGAGGAACTGGAAAATAAATGCAGACAACATTTGAACTTGATGCTGAATTTCTTTGAATGGCTGCAGATACACTTCCTTTTATTTCAATAAAAATTAAGACTTCATTAAGAATGAATGTGTCACTTATATGTGGCATCTAAAGAACAAAATAAAAACAGACCCATAGATACAGAGAACAGGCTGTTGGTTGACAGAAGGGAGGGCGGTTGGGGGCTGGGTGTGAAGAAGGTGACCCCATTAGGAAGTACAAGTTGGTAGTTGCAGAATAGTCACACAGATGTAAGTTACAGCATAGGGAATGCAGTCGGTAATACTGTAGAAACTGTGTATGGGACCAGGTGGTACTTGAAATATGGAGGAGGGGGAGACTACTCTGTAAAGTATTAATACATGATTGTCTAACCACTTGTGTATAGCTGAAACTAATACAGAATAATGTTAAATATAAACCATAATAAAAAAATTAACGTGTTATTGGGGCTTTGATCCAATATCAAACCTCTGATCCAGTACCAAACAAGGCAAACTTCTGGAAGCAGAGCTGCTTATTTTTTTGTATTCTGAGTGAAGAACGGGCTGATGTTGACAGGGCAGGTCATGGGAATGGCCAGTTTGGTCATAGGAACCTCCTTGGGGGCTGCAGCTCAAAACCCTTTATATTGATTCCTGAGTGAATAATATAGTGACTTGGGGAGAGGGCTCTTTCCCTCATTGATTCCTTCAGTTCGTGTATTTTGTATTTCTCCCCTACAAATTCCCATTAACTTCCTATTGCTCCTCCCCAGCCAACTCACTCTCCCCCAGATTTAGCTGCCTCCCTGTCCAGCCACCTTCTACCTCCACAGCGAATCAACTATTTTACCCTTTTAAATAGTGACCTCCTCAGTTCCTGTGCAGCGTCACTGGTGAGCTCAATTAGCCCTGCCTTTGAGTAATCTCACCTTTTTCAGGATATCGTATCTCTGATAGTCCCGCTGGGATTTACTGTCAATTTCAACCTCTGTTCAGTTTCTCTTCTTTTGTGTTTAAAGTTTTTGATTACATATACTTTATTTACCCTTTCTATCTCTTTATATTCTCTCTTCTCCACTCAATTCCTT